>VYZT01032397.1:0-12384 GCA_013400735.1 Pomatostomus ruficeps | reverse complement strand
TTTAAACTGAAGTAATTCTAACAGGTGTTTTTCCTTAAACATAAAACAAGCAATGACCTTTTAATGGCTGTGCTGATAGGTAAGCTTATAGCACTCTGCTGTCTTATTGAATACTCAGATGTTGGAGATATGATCTCTACTTACTGTTACTAAGTAAATGATTTTTTTTTCTTTCTGAAATGGTAGAAGAGACCAAATCTTGTTTTAACAGCTAATACTTCAGGCTCTTAATGGGCAGTGTTTCCTGCAGATTAGTTTCAAACTAATGCTTGGCTTGGTCCAAAGGACAATTTCACTTCCTGGAGAAACACAAGGCAGTTAAAATGCAATCTTACAAAAAACACATTCTCGATTATTAATAGTTAGATATATAATCTGTGAGGTTTTAGCATTATGTTATCGGCTTTCATTCAGCAAAGCTTGTCTCTATTTACTCCTGATATGCAGGAGGTAAATGTGTTTTATACTCAATGACAAAGGCTGTAATAGTGTAACTACATGAAAAAGAACAGAGGACAGAAAGTAATAGAGCAGGGTACATCTTATAAGTCAAGGTACCTTTTTTTAGTTATATTTAAACATCTTTCGCAAAAGGTTTGTGTTCTGTTTAACCTAAAAAGCGTTTAAGTAGTCTTTCAGGGGCATCAAGTTTAATATATTTCTTATAGGCAAAACAAACTTTAGTTTTCAGTGTTCAATACAGTTGGGCAAAAATAACATTTGATGACTGTTTTCAAGGGCTAATGACAGCTGAAATGTTGCATCCACAATTCAGTTGAGCATAAGGTAAAGGAAAGGAGTTCAATTATGCAATTAAGACTCTTACAGCAGAACTAATGCATTGAAAACTTGGTATAGGTTTAGGTAGACAGGTTAATGAGATTTAATGTAAATGAGCAGTGACTCAGCTGCAGGCCTGAACTATGAGATCTGATAAACACTATCTACCTCTTTCTGGACAAAAAAAACCCCTAGTTTTAAGCATCACATACTTTAAATACATAACTTGCTCTGAATCCTCCTTGGATTCTCTTCCTTCCTTGAGGAAATGAGCCTTGCCCAAGGCCTGTTACATGCTGGGTACAGTCTATCTGCTGGGCCTTTTTCATAGACCTCTGCTGACTTGCAATGGCATGTAAAGTGGGAAAGAAAAAGTTCTCTGTTTCTAAGGCTTTGAACTGAGAATGTCTTATTGTGCTAACTTGATCTGTGCTGCCTTCTAAGACACTCTTATTAGCTAGAAGTCAAAAGGTTCAGGACCTCAGGCTTTATTTTTGCCTGAATAAAGACTAGATATAGACATTACTGAAGCTGGAAAGGAGCCACAAATACAAATGGCAAAACAGGAGCATATTCTGTTTCTCTTCTAGAGAAATGCAAGAACATGCAAAGGGAAACCACAAGCAAGTTGCTCACAACCCTCAGTATTAGTAATTTCGTATGAAGAGTTGTATGACCATAGGTTATTACTCCAGATTCTTGTTTTAAATTAGTTAATTTGTAAAGTTACAAAATGCTTCATGTAAAATGAGGATTTTAGTGAAAACTTTCTATTTTCCTGTTGCTTTAGTGAAAATTACCTTACTAGTACTTTGAATCTCTACTTACACTTAACACTTTTGAAGTCCTCTATAACCATAAGAACTCCATATAGATAAACACAATGGTGCTTGTCTGACCACACAAAGCCCTGTTTGGCACCTGTAAACAGTATGAGTAGCTCAGAGTGCTGTAATTATCTTTTTGCAGTACACTGTTCACTGACACGCAGTTGTAGAGACATCAATTCCCACAATTTCTTTTTCCTGGAGGAGGAGGTTTTGATAAGAATGGAAATAGGTTATGCTCTCTACTGTTTCCTTAGTAGAATTTTGCATCCATGTTTATCCCTAGAGTATCGCCTTTGATGTTTATCACTGGCTATATCTTTATAATAAGAATTGTTTGCCTCTGGTTACTTAAAAATAAGGTTTTCAAGGGAGACTCAGAAAATGCCTCTTGGAGAAGTTCAAATTTAAGTTGGCCATTCAAAGGCAAGAAATAACAATTACGGCTTGTGTTTAAACCCATGTGGCCAGTGTTCGTAATTAACCTGAATTGTACATAGTGTTTCAAAAGGTTTCTAGTTTCAACAAAAGCACTGAGAACACTTTTTCCATCAGCAGGCTGATCCATGGTTTATTGCTTCCCTGTAGAAACTGAGCATTATTTCTTTGGAATCAAAGTGGCTTCAGATTTAGCTTTTGGCTAATGCTGTACCTTTTCACTTTATACATGGACTTTTGGCATTAGTATTTTCCTCACTTGAAGGTACTTAACAAACATTAAAATCAAGTCATCCTTTAAACTTATGAAAAATGAGATTAACAGTTTCAGCTCTTCAGATCTCATTAAATGTTTTTCACCTAGTCTGTTAATACATGCAAATCTTGGCATCCTCACAGATTCTCTGTAACTAAAGTGAAATAGAAGCCTTACAGCTGGGTGAAATTTTGCATTATAATGCCATAACTGTGCTGGGATGAACTCCAAATCTGAAATGGCCAAAAGAGGACTGACAAGCTCTCGGAACATATAGAGGGAAGTAGTGAAAGCTCTTGCTATATTTAGCTGAAGTTTGTTCATGCTTGGTTGGTTGTAAGATCCAGAACCTTCTTTCTACAACTAAATCCTACATTCATACATAAATGCAAATCCCGTTCATACATGTCACTTCATTTAAATTTAACTGTTGGGAAAAAATGTGACACCCAGATCACTCAATAGGACATTATTTTCATTATTTAGCATTTAGAAACTCTGATTAGTGACTTTTTTTTTCTTTCAGCACAATCTTGGAGGATCTTACTGGAAGCCTCCTTATGCTATAAAGCCCAGCTAGCACTGATGGGACTTGAAAATTCTCAAGCCGTTTAATGTAAACATTCATAATGTGTAATTATCATCAAGAAGTTTTGTGGCTGCTGCAGTTGTTCATGTACTGTAAAATAACTGCAAATAGCTATTGGTTATCCAGGCTTGTAACTTTTGTTACAAAATCAGATCTGACTATTTGTTATAAAACCAGACAGATTCACATTGATTACATAATTTTTATGGCCGTCTGGTTTTATATCAGGTTATGTTTGATTTGCAGATAGACCATGAGAAGTATCATACACAACTTACCTGTAGCTTGAAGCTCTGATAAAAACAGTTTGCTTTCTAAATAACTTGTTCCAAATAGCTTTTCCAGGCTCCTCATTTGCTCATGGTTTCCAAGCTCCCGGCTCTTCCTTAGCCTGCTAAATCTTTTCTTTTGTCAGGATTTGATTCCAAACCTACTGAGCAGCTTCTGTTGAATAAGGTAGCTTTTTGGACTAGGCTTTATCTGGCTAGACTTTCGGTCTCTACAGGCCTAATTTGGGTGGCATCTCATTACCACTTGCGGCTAAGCAAAAAAACCCACACGAAAGCCAGACAACTGGGATGAAACAGCAGGCAGCTTTTTTTGCTTGTATGTTAGACCTAGAATTTAAAAGATTTTAGATAGCTGCAAACTGTTGTTTAATATCTGAGTGATTTGGTACTCAATGCTTCTGTACTGCACTGTAGTACTTCAAAGTGCTGTCAGCTGGAAGTGTTGGAAGCTTAGTGATTCACATCTCTTAAATGGGGAGTTATTGTAGCTACATAAACCAGTTGGGAAATATTTTCAGATCGCTGCTATATGTGAATAGTATGTGTTCCAGTATGTTTTTCCATCTGATAAGGGATCAAAGGTGTAATTTTACTGCAAAGTTAACCTTGAAGCAAGTGGTGCTGAAGCTGTTTAATACTTGCATTATTGTGAAAGCTGAATGAGTGATGAATTGAAATTTAAGCAGTTTCTGGAAGAAGTTAGCTAAGAAAAAGATAAACTGATGTGGGATGCCACAACCCAAAAGTTGTAGAAGCTTTGTATAGGAGATTAATTTTTGCTTGTGAAACCAGAGAAGTAGCAGCAGTAGAGGAGCTGGATTGTGAAGTGCAAAGACAGGCTCAACAGCTGAATGAGGCTACTGTTAATTCTGTGTGTATATGTATATGTGTGTGTATATATGTGTATCTATATATTTATATATATCACAGCAGACAAGAATATGGAATAAGTGGGGATATGCTCAAACAGAATATGGAAAAAACCACTTGTAGAAACTGCTGAGTAAGGGACAGTTAAGAACGTAGTCATTTTTTCCTGTTTAGCCAACAAGAAAAGAAAGAAATGCTGTATTTTAGTTATCTGCACTTATGACATTGCATAGAAATATTTTCACAGGGTCAAACTCTTCTAAAATATTTATCATCATCTATTTAATCCAATTATTATAAAGAGCCATCAGAAAGTATTTTAGTTGTTTTTTAATTCAAGTAACCAGCTGGACAGCTGCAGATGGTATTGACCATATTATCTGCAATTATGAAGCATCTTCACCGGCATTTCTTACTTAGATGGCTGCTAAAAGTGAGCTATATAACTATATAAGTAGTGTATCACTCACAACTTTAGAAAGCAGGAAGTCTGTACTTCAACTGCATCTGGAGAAGACTTCCAAACCTGAGGTCTGAACTGAGGGACAAAGTTTGATTCTTAATTTTAAAATCTACCACTTAGAAATGAAGAAAAATACAGCCACATCAGAAAATACTACTTCAGTATTCATGTTGTTAGAGGAGTAAGGTTTAACCAGTACTGTCAGGTCCTGTGTACAAATAAGCCCTCTGTTGTCCGGGTTGCAAAAGGCCCAGAACATGTTGGAGTTTCTTTGCTTACATGACTTAACATTGTAATTGACTTCTGATTTTTTACAAAGCTTATGTAGTCCTGGTAGAGACACAGTTTTTCATAGTCCTGAAATGTGTGTTTTAATTCAGAAGTTGCTTTGTATGGCCGCAGTTTATATAAAATGGGAAATGAGTTCCCTGTTGGACAGATTCTAGTTAATAATTGACAGATCTGCATGCGAAATTGTTCCCAGTAGTTGCCTGTGCAACTTGTAGTTTAGTGTTACCTGTCACAGTCACTCTTCCACAAGAAGTGTCCCTTTTGTATGCCTTCTTGGTACAGGAGAGTAAACTAGATTTAATAGAGTGTAATTGCTGCAGAGCCAAATACTCACCATAACTGCTAAAATATTATCCTACTAGATGGTATTTAGCTGATTTTGTTGTTGTTGTTCTGTGTTAATCAGTACTATTTCCTTTCAATTTAGATCAGTGTATTGTCACTCGGACATACCTCTTTCTTCATAAATTTTGGTTCTTCAGTGCCGCCTATTACTTTGGGAACTGGGCATTCATTGCAGTAAGTATTCTGCTTTTCAAGAGCACTGAATCAAGTTGGATAATTTACAGTAGTTGTCATTGCATCATTTGCATCACCACACTACAATTTGTTTTACATATATTGCCCTTATGTGCCCCTGAAATGAATAACGCTTTTTGCTTTAAATTTTCAGGTCTTTTTAATTGGATTAATTGTTTCATGCTGCAAAGGCAAGAAATCAGTCATTGAAGGTGAAGTAGATGATAACGATTCAGATATGAGTGATGATGAACTGTCTGTTTATTACCATTGATAGCCTTTTGCCTTCAAGATGAAAAAATGTAAAGTTATGTTGAGAGTCATGCCCACATGGGACTTGTATCCAAATAAGCATCTTTGCACCTGTAAAAATAGAAGAAATAAGTGTACTCACTTAAAGGGATAAAAAACCTGAATATCACTCTTAAATGAGAACAAATGTTAAAGCTGAGTTTGAATAATATATAGAAAATATTGTTTTATGATTAAATGCATATGTAACTTTCTGATGTATAATTTGATGAACTGGTGTAACTATTTCATAAATTACAATGCTTTTCTGTTAACACAGGTTTTCTTAAATACTTCCATGCCTAATTTGTAGAACTTTTTTATTCATAAATACAACTAGCTAAAATCCTGCAAAACAGTGCAAATATTGCAGGAAAGATTTGGGTGAAGTTTACACTCTGAGAAGGGCTTGACTTAACTTTTGCATTAGTTTTGCTGAGATTTCCCTATAAAACTATAGCTAACAAGAGACTGTCCATTAAAGTATGCCAAAAACATTATTTAAATGGTGAGTTTCCAGTCTGTGAAAAATAAGTAATTTTCATACTACTATCCCCACTGAGTTACCATGGGAATCTTCATGTAACTATGAGGTGGCTTTTGCTCTCCTGAAGGAAATCATTTGTGTAAATTACAATATTCAGCATTGTTGCAGTGTTTTAGTATAGTTCAGTTTGGAAACTGCCAGATGCCTGATTTAGTCATAACCAATGGAATAATTAAGATGTGATAAATTTTTAACTTATTTTTCTCTTTAATGCAAATTGTCTAGTTTGGAGTTTTCTTTCAATATTTAATGTAAATGTTGTCAATTTGTTTACAAACCAATATGTTTATATAAACACAGTTCAGAAATATTTTTGTCATTCGTGTTGTCTTTGTAAATGAATCCTATTTTAGCTATATAGTTACTGATCTATATTTCTAAGGATGAAAAAGAATCTTCATATGTCCTTTGACAGACTCTGGAAGAAAAAATGTTTACAAGGACAGGTTTTTAAACTTCTAGTGCTACCTGAGGGACATTATAGTCTATGCAAGCACATGGAAATGTAATTAGGTAGTCTTTTTTATAAGAGTGATCGTTCAATAGTGATTAGAATGTAGGGTAGTTATTAGTATTATGTCCTGCATTGGTGTTTGCAAACACTAAAGTTATTTCAAGAACAGTCTGTCTCTTTCTACATTTTTTCAGAATAGCAGGCTCTCAGGAACTTCTGTATTCTGATTTAGTTTCAGTATTGGAGGAGGTCTTAGATGAGTTGTGTAGTTGGTGCAAAAACAGAGGGAACTAATATTTGGACTACAGGAACATAAAAAACATGATGTTTTTTAACAAGCCTTCTGTGCCAACTGTTCCAATAATATAAATGCTGATGTGCCAATGTGGAAGAATCACACACAGAATAAGCTGAGTTTGAAGGGACCCACAAGGATCATTGAGTCCATCTCCTGGTGTTGTAGGTTCATCATAAGCTGAAAATATGCAGTCAGGTCTGCTTAACTAATATCAGTCGATCTGTTTGCTACCAATGTGACATTTGAAAGGACAGAAATGTTTTCAAACACTGAGAGCTAGTACTGAAATTTGACTAGGCAGTCTGAGCTCTCCGAATTAGCTGCATATTATTCAAACATGACAGTTGAGGAAACTTGCAAGGAATTATTTATAAGAAGTTCGAGTAATTCAAACAGAAGGTGGAAATGAGGTTGACTGTCTGTAAGCTGCATCTGGAGCATAGCAAGAATGTGGAGTATTCTTATTTGTAGATGCCCTGGTGGAAAACTTACATGAGCTAATTTAAATAAAGGTAACTGCTCAGATGTCCTCCTTTCTTTGTGGGTTTTATTAATTTTTCATCTTCAGTTTTAACCACTGATAATTGTCACTTCTGTGTTACAGGTTTGTTTGTAACACAGTTTTGCAGAGTTATGTCCATTCTGCCTTAACTTTGCCCTGGGGAGATCACTGCTTGTCTGGGGAAGATTGTAGGGAAGGAGTTGGTTTTGTGCCATTGTAGCTGCTTCATGGTATGTGCAGGCCTGACCAGTGCTAGGTATATGTTGCTATAGGTATCTCCTCTTTCTAGCAGTTTGTTAATTTCCAGGAATTTCATCCCAATCCAGTCCTGTTTCCTGTCTAAATAGTCTATATACAGAAATACTACAATCTGCCTTTGAAATGGTGACTTTGTCTTTTTAATTGGAGGACCAAGTAAGTACCATTTTTTAAAATCCAGGTATTATATTTATAAGCAGCTCACTGTTAATTGCAGCTATGAAGAAGCAGGCTTCTATAGGAGAGTTCAAAAGTTATTTCAGACATCTGCTGTCACCCTCTGTCATAGAAGCAGTAAATAACTGCCAGCATTCATAATCGGAATTATTCGTCACCTGACACATCCTCACTAAAATTTTTCAGGGGTTCAATGAACCATTTGACTAACAAGGTTTTAAAAGATTTTCTACACACTAATGTAATTGTAATGAATATACACTCAAGAATTCATCTCTAAATATTTCATGTGATGGAAACTTGACATTTTTAGCTGTACTGTGCCTTTAAAATGAACTAGAGGTGTTTTTGAAGTTTACTGTGTGAACTCTGACCGGTTTTCTACATCCATTATCACCCAGTCAAGAAACCTAGCAGTGAAATTTAAGGCAGCCCTGACTTAAAATACTTGGCTTTGATCAATACTTGCAGGAACTTTTCAAGAAACAGAACTTCCAGTATATTTTTTTCCTGGTTGCCTCTTGTGAGGTCTTAAATGTTGCGGTGTGCTCTGGCCAGTTTCAGTGTATCTCATGGCCAGGTTCTGCTATCTCCCCGCTGCCCCCCTCAGTATCCAGTTTCCCCCAGGGAGGGCTCTGTATTTCACAATCTTATACAAAGCCCGCCAAATTCAAACCCCTCACTCCTACCTCATAGGATGTTTGTACCCTCCCCCGCCCCCTCATGTCTGTATTTATGTAACTGTAACACGCTGTGCCAGTGCTTCTCTAGCACGACCCCGGTGCTGAATAAACCATCTGAGGAGCCCCTCCACGTGTCTCTCCTTCTTCGGCGCGCCTGTACCATCGGTGCATTGGGTGAACCCCTACAGGAACTTCGCCAGCCCTCCTGTGCCTTTGGAGCAGCCCGGCCAGCCCCTGGAACCGCGAGCGGTTGCCCAGTGCCCCCACTGGAGGCATTGCGGCACTTAAATACTTGCAAATAAAACAATTAATTACTTTTCATCCACAAAGTTATGCTGCTGCTGTAGCAGCACATCTCACTCATTTTGCTGTTAGATATGAAATGATAGTACCATTTTCTGCAGATTTGGGAGCAAATTTGAACTTTGCAGTCATGTTGCAATAGTGTTCTACCTTGCAAGCAAACATCTAACATCTTTAGTTGAGTCTTCAGAGATCTGTTTTCTGAGCTATAGTCACTCAAAGGCATCAGAATTGTTTCACTGCTTTGTTTGAATGAGTGATATTTCAAGTCCATCTCTGAAGTGTGAGCTTTCAAAACTTCTGTAGTGTTATTGTCAGGCCTGCCTTAAGTTACCTTTGTTGTTGCACTTTTTCAGTTAGCTTCTACCGTGTTGGATGTTCATGAGTGTTTTGAAACTAGAGAGCCTTAAATCTTGCTGACATTTCAAACAAAGTATGATCACCAGGAATGTGTTGGATAGAATTAAGCAACATGTGCCAAATAGGTCCTCATTTTGCTACCTGTACTAGAGTGATGGGTAGTTTATGCAGAGTTACAGGTCACAAGCACAATAAAGCCTGTAATCATTTGCTTGTTCCTTAGCTGAGGCTGAGAATGTGCTGCAGATTTCCCACTGATTGTCAGAAACAAGTGAAAAGCCTTTCCCGGTAAAGATGAAAAGAAATATCTGCTAACTTTTTGTATTTTCTGCTTTAATTTCAGGGAAATGATTGCAGGGTAGGCCTGAAAAATTGAATCTGCTTCTGGGTACAGTGTACCTGTACCAGAGCCATGCTGCATAGGATGGTAATTGCATGCTCAGGAAATGTGACTATTGAAGCTGAAAGCTAATGAACCTCTTCAATGCATATGATTTGCCTCTGAATAATCATTGTAGACATAACTCTACAGTTCCTTTGAGATGTCTTCTACTGCTTAGAAATTTTATTTCTTGGATTTTCAGCTGTTATTTGGCTTTGTCAACACAAGTTGAAGTTGGCCTACAATAGAGTTTTGAAAAGCATTACGCCCTTGTAGGAACTATTATGTGGATTATCCTAAAATAATACTAAGTGCCTTTATGCACAGCAGAGGTACAGTTGAAGTATTTGAGGTAACTGATGAAGTATTTAAGGTAACTTTTTTCCAGTAAGGAAGCAGATACTCAGCCCTTATGACTGCACTGATACAGTTCTGGGTATGAGTAAGGAAATAAAGCACTCCTTCTGAGATAAAGCAAAGGAAAAAGATTCATCCCTTTCTAAAATTAACAAAATAATTTGAAATACTCAAGCTGTAACATTTTTCAGGATCTTGGGTTAAAGATTATAGTTCATATTGAAAATACTTCTTACATTACTGTAGATCTATTCTCTTGTAACCTTCTGCGAGGTCATTTTTCTTGCAGATAAAGCAAGGAAATGAAATTCAGAATCACTGTCTCTTCTGCAAGTGTGTATTTTGACTGTACTTCTCAAAAGAAATAAAAGCCTTGTTTTGATTGTGGCAAGATACGATCTTCTATTAATACTCTAAACCAAATTCTACTTCTAAATTAAGATACTTGCCAATTCTGGATAATTAAATGGATCAGAAATTCTAGTGTTCTTCATCAGCTTTAGTGCAATATGGTTGCTACAAAAGTTATTTGGAAGTTGGGCTATTTTTAACTTCCTCCTATTCAGAGAAGTTGCCTGAGTGATAGCATTTCAGTTAAACTTATAGCTATAAAGAGGGTTACTTTTTTTAAATAAACAGACAGTTTAAGCACATTTAATGACCCATATTTATAGCTTTCTTCCAGATTTACCTCTAGAAGTGTGATGTATTTAGGGGGTCATGAAGGGCTGGTAATAGAGGTAAGCCATAGATGTGGTAAGTTTCGTGATCCTTGTATTAATGTTGACTTCTTATTTTGTATGTAACAAACATCTGTGTTTTTATAACAAAGAAAATATGCAGGTTGTCTATAAAACAAAACAACTTAATTTTTTGGGCATTTTTGCAGGACAATGTCAAAATCCTTATCATGAGAATCCAAAAGTCTTGCATAAAAGTGGAGATTGTGGGACATTCAAAGTAAACATGAAGCTGAACAAGTACGTAGTTCCTACTGAAATTCCAGTCTGGATATGGTGTTTTTCACCAGGATGTATGGAACTTCCTGCAAGGAAGTAAAATATAGATTGAATTAAGACCTCTGCTTCTGCTAAGCTGCTTATACATTAACCATAATTATGTGTGGTAAGTGTATTTCCTCGACCAAGAGTACTTCACAGTCAGGACAACAAGGACTTGGTGTGAATGTCCATGATACTTCTCACACACATAAGCCCCTTCCCAAACTTACAGCCTATGGACTTACTGCTGTATTCAGCTTTTGAAGGAGTGTCCTGGGACTAAAATATTTGATTCTGACATTTAGTGTATAATTTGAAGGTACCACTTACTATTACAGAATCACTTAGAAAACTTGGAGAAGACTTTTAAGATTATCAGGTCCACCAGTAAACCATGTCCCTAAGCACCACATCTATATGTTTTTGAATTCTCTTGAGTTGTACTTACTCTTCTCTAAACTTTTAAGTTAGAAAAGTGCAAATCTACATCCTTATTGCCTGCTACCTTTATATTCCAAATAAAAATGGTAAGATGCTGTTGATTGGTGTATCTGATTTGCATGGGATGTTCTTTTGGAAAGGGCTCATGAAGGAAAACTTCAGTTTATTGTGAAGAAAAGTATTTTGTTCTATTTTGAGGTACGAAGTTCTGAATATAGAACAGCTTGATATTTGAACTTGAAAGTTAATTTCTTAACAATGGGCCTGTCTTTCTAGTACATGGAGAAAAAAGAAACCATAATTGGAAAATACGAACTCCAGAGGAATCCTCATTTTCCCAGCTATGAGGCAGCTACTTTATTTTTTCAGAAATCGCTATCAAAGAAATGATATTTTTATTAATTTCCTTTTCTGGAAAGATAATGCCTTTTAAGTTGTGCAGAGACTGATATCAGGATTATTTTAGGGTGTGATTTTCAAAAATGTTGAGCAGGACTCCTGCTGAAAACCTCAAGGATTTCAGATCCTAGGGGATTTGGAACATGCTGCTTTGTGCTTGAAGTTCTTAGGGAAAATATAGACCCAACTGTTTTCCGTTCATGAAGGAATTAAACATATTAAAATCATGCTTTTAATGAATGGAGTTGACTTTTTTTTTGAGTTTTAGGTATTTGAAAATACATTCCTGAAAAGTTAATACTTGACTAACGCAATCATTGTAGTACAGGTTTCAGACTTACCTGGTCTTGTCCCTGGTTCTAAGAGGGAGCAGAAGGGTACTGTCAGAATTGATTGTAGATCAATTGATCGTGATCTTTCCTGAACTAGCTTTGACCATAGAGTTAAGAGACTTAATAATAGAGAATGGGGTTTTTTATGGAGGCTGTTTTTAATCTGTGGCTCTTAGTCCTGTACTGTTCAAAGCTTGTCGAAATGGTGCCTGACAATATTCTGGAAGGGGCTGCCAGCTCTAGGAAGCAATTGTTTGTGGCAGTGGGCTTAGGGGG
>VYZT01032370.1:0-12080 GCA_013400735.1 Pomatostomus ruficeps | reverse complement strand
GCTCAATCCTAAGGCATCAGTATTATACAAACACTCAATCACTCCGTACACTGCCATGAGCCAGGGAGGAAATGGGATGGGGAGGTGGCTGAAGTGTTTTTGGTGTGGCAGTGCCCAAGTGCTGGTAGGAGCTGCTCAGTGCACATCCGGCTGACCCCTCACACTGTCTGAGGGCTCTCAGCATCCCTGGCCTCTGTTTGTCAGGGAGAGGGAGTCCTGAGGAATAATCTGGAGTTGGATAACCCCAAACCAGCAGCGTTTTTGAGAGACAGAGTCCACACTTGTAGTGCTGGATGCTCACAGGCCGTGAGTTGGGGCTGAGGGGAAGAACTGCCTGAGATGCCAATCCCAGTTTCCAAAGCCACAATCCCTGCCTTTGAGCTGATGTGCAAAGTGAGGCAAGAGTTTTGCTTTTACCACATTTGTAATTTTTCTACATTTCTTTCTTGATTAAAAACCTTATTCTGCCAGCGCTTAATCAGTCACACCTTTTTAGCATTCTGTGCCTATGCTTCTGAGAATTTTTAAATGTTCTGAAAGCCTTAATTTAGGCAGGGGATGTGCTCAGCCACATTGATCTGTGCTGAGGATGGAGGGAAATCATTGTAGGAGTCCTGGGAAGCACAGGGAGATCATCAGCAGTCCCCAGTCATTTCCATCACTCATCAAAAGACACCAGAGGAGTGTGGAGGAATCTCCTTCAGCCCCAGTGTCCATGCCTCATGTGGAGTTTTTCAGTAGTGCAGCTCCTCAGAAATCAGTTCAGTAATCGCTGCTGCACACTGATTTTAATTTCTCTATCAACACCATCGTTCTTGAAAGAAACCTAACTGGCTTCCACTGGAAAACAGAAGATGAAGAGAAGCAGGGAAATGCTTGTCCACTCCATGTGATAGATATTTGTTCAAGTCAGCTTATAATAGGGCAGAATGGAATTTCTCTCATTTAGTGTATGGATTACAGTAAATAATTCACTTATTTGCCACTAAGATGTCCACAGTATAAACAAAATTAGAAGTAGAAAGGAAGAGCTTGGTAGTATGTCAGAGAGCAGCTAAGCAGCCATACTCCTGAATTATTCATATGGCTTACATAAAGATGGAACCTGGTGGATGGAAAAGAAAAGGCTATTATTAATTTATTCAGCTGAAGAGTAGCACATATAAGTGGAAATAGAAGCAGGGTCAGAATTGTAGTTCTATCATTATTTAACAGTGATAGAACTATAATTTTATTTATTTTAAACACGTACAATGGTTTGTGTTTTAAAATAAATAAAATTCAGTGGACACATTTATTGAATATACTTAAAATTCTGGTATGAAATAGTTGTGGTTAAAAATTACAATGAAGTTTCTGTAAATATCTTAATTACATTGACGGGGTCTGGAGGCATTGGCTTCTCAGTTTTCTTTGTATGCTGCTGTAGGCTCAGCTGACATTTTCTGAATATTTTCTGTACATATATATTTTCATATAATGTATTAGCATATGCAGTATTTTTCTAGTTCTCTAAAATACTGACATTGTCACAGAGAGTGGCTTTTGTGGTTAAAGAACCTGGATGTGAATCTCTCCTGTGCTGCAGGTCCAGAGCGGGACACAGCCCCCAGAGGTGTCCCCAGGCTGGGCACAGGGACAGGAGCACCCCAGAGGTGTCCCCAGGCTGGGCACAGGGACAGGATCACCCCAGAGGTGTCCCCAGGCTGGGCACAGGGACAGGAGCCCTCCCTGAGCTGCTGCCAAGGCTCTTCCTGATGTCCCCAGGGCACCCTCGGCCCCCTTGGTCCCAGGAGCCTCTGCTGGCTCAGGGACAGCTCCTTGCCCCAGCACCCCCAGGTCCCTCTGCTGGCTCAGGGACAGCTCCTTGGCCCCAGCACCCCCAGGTCCCTCTGCTGGCTCAGGGACACCTCCTTGGCCCCAGCATCTCCATTCTTCTGAATAAACCTTTGCCATTCCCTGGTTCATTCACTTCCAGATGTGGCTGGATTGCCTGTGTGTTTCTGGGCCTGATAAGAGATTGAGGAAAAGGTATTTTCCCCAGCTCTCCCTCAGGATAGAGGACTGGATGCCTTTTAGTGCAGAGGTCCTGTGTTTGACCCTGATTTCTGCTGACCTCCCTGGCATCCCATTATCCTCAGGAGTTTGCAAGGATGGGTGGTTCACTTGTGAAGGGATAGGAAGGAGTCAGGCACACAAGCCAGCTAACCCAGGAGAGCTGTGCCCATGGAAAATGTGGCTATTTGTTTCAGGATGTTACAGGGTTACAGCTGTGTGCCTGGGAGTGCCTCTATTACTCATATCTTAAAGAGAATTCCTCAGCTGCTGCTCAAGGCTGTGGGCAATAAAATCAATGACACAATGGCTGATGACCCAAAAAATATACTGTGGCGTCAACTTCTCTTGAGCATCAGGGCTGGTTGGATTTAGTTGGGATTAAGAATTTTAGTTTCCTTACATATTTTCACCTTCTTTTGCTCCTTTTTGAATTAACAAAGTTAACTTTGTCCAAGTGCTTCAGCAGAAAGATTTCTTTGGTGTTTTCTCCTCCCTTCAACCTGTCCCTCACTTCAGCTTGTCCTGTGCAGACGACCGGCATTGGTGATTTGTTTTCTGGTCATATTATTTATTTCAAAAGGATACATTAAATGTGCAATTCACGTGTGTATATTTTGTGTTTTCCTGGCCCTTTTGTCTCATTGCTAAAGGGCTCTGACAGCAGAAAGATGACTGATGGAGGAGCCAGAGCCATGTGCTGTTACTAATGGTGCCAGTGTTACGCTGTTTTGTCAACAGAGCTCTGTTGTTGAGGGCAATTTCTCTCCCCATGTCAATACAGGAGCCACGCTGGGTTGATATTAATGCATCTGCCAGCAAAGGCATTTAATTAATCAGCTCCCAGAATCAACTCTGTCAACTTGCATTTCCAGCCAACAGGAGCGCTTGGGCCAGCGTGGTGGGTCAGGCACCAAATGTTGTGATAAGTTGGGTTCACGTTGGAAAAGCCTCAGTTCAGGAGCTCCACGTGGCGCTGAGGGCAGCGATTGGGTTCTTTCTCTCCGTGCCCGGGGTTCAGAGGCTGACAGCTCTGACATTTGCACAAGGAAAGCAGGGAGTGCTCTGCAGTGTTCCTCCAGGCCAGAAAAAACATTTGCCAGGCTCTGGAGGAAACCTGGGAGTGCATTCAGTCACCTGTTGGTCAGGAGGTTTTACTGTACAGTGTAAAAGGGTCATTAATTGTAAATAAACATCATAGGTACCTCATATCCATGGGGGGAAAGGGGGGTATCTACATGCCTGTAAAGTATTTTTAATGCTTTTGCGTTCTTCTCAAAATTTTGAATTTACCAAATGTTGATCTTATGCATCAGGACAGCCAGGTCAGTGGAATGGCACAAACACAATATTCACGTACACAGTCTTTATCGTGAAAAGCATCTTGTTTTTATTGTCACATGGGAGGAAACTACTTCATTATAGCGGGTTTTATTTTGAATGCAAAATCCCCAGAAAATTAATATCTTAAGAGATAAGATTAGCATCTTAAATGTTTATCCTTGACACATCTTTACCCCTGCTCACAATGATAGAAATTTTAGCGTAATTTATACAAACACTGCCCCGTCATTTTAAACCCTTAGAATTTGAACATCCTGTCATTGTTGGTTTTATGCGGTTATTCACTCTTGGATATCGATGAATGGTTTTGCATTTTGCCTTTGCCATGGGTAACGGGACTTTTCTATTTGATTATCGGTTGGTCAGACATGGTAACATCTGAGCTTTGCCCAAATTCCTACAGGACTGGAAAGGGGAACCAGGGCTAGGGAGCCGATCTGTTCATTTGATCGTTTCAGATTTTTAATGGTAAATTCTATGTTTTAGCCTTGCCTTTATGACTTCTTTCAGCAGTAAAACACTCAGAATACCCGTTCTGTTAGAATTTAATTGAAAACTAAACCCAAATTGACAAAAAAAAATCTTCCCAAAACATCTCCAAATCAATTTTTTTAAATCTCATTTGGCTATTTGTAATATCAAAGGCCTTTTCCAGAGAGTGCAAGTGGCAAATTCTCTTACAAGCGCAGCAGTGGACGTGCTCCTGGAACCTGGGATCGTGCCTGTTCTGCTAAAATCTGCTATAAAGTACATTTTTCCCACCAAATGAAGTAAGAAATGAAATTCTCTGTCTCTTGGCTTTTATTCCCTCCAACAAGTACATTATTTATTGACAGGAAAACTGAGCTAAATGCGTTTTATCTGCGGAATTACGGACAGGCATTGTTAAATCGCAGAGTTTTTTTAGCAAATTGAATTAAAGGGCTCGCCGTCGTTTGTATTGATGGAATGTAATAAGAACTTTAATAAAACTGCTTTGTTACCAGAGCAAAGTAAGGTATTTCCTGAAAAATGGGTTTTATTGACAGAAGAGAAATACAATCTGGGAGGAAAGTGCAGGTCAACAGAGTATTGTGCAAACCTGGAGAATTCTTTACGGTGAAAAATTGCACCTCTAATTCTGCTTCCACTTGTTCGAGCCCTGTGCTGCCTGTGATGATTTCACAGAACAAAAGGAGTGCCACCGACTCGGTGACACTAAGAGGTGTCATTGCCTCGAAGCCACCTGAGCCAAGCTGGCTTAGAATGGATAAGTATTTGTCAAGTTGAGCCTATGAAGATGTAAAATTTTGTACTCCTGCAGTAGCAGATTCTTTTTTTGGGAGGTGAAGAGCAATTTAGCAGGCAGGGATGGAAATACCACACAAGGTCTGTGCCTCTGGATGGTGTCAATATTTTGTTGTGCAGCTTAGTTTAATCCACCTCATTCTGCACTGGCATGGTCGGATTATAACAAAAATTATTGCACTAAAAATAGGGCACTAAAAATATATCAGATGGCTCTTTTCTTCTAAAATCCATGGTGAAGGATTAATATTGGATTCACATTTGCCCACTGCGTCTCGGCAAAGAGAGCACGCTTCAGAATGGAATGAGAATCTCCAGCAGAAGGGCACCACTGTTACATTTTTCTTCAAATATGTGTTTCTGAGATAGACATTCTCCGAATCATAAAAGGGGACTGTCCCAGCGTATTAGACAGGGATCCAACTCAGGCATTAAAATAACAGCACTGTTGCAGAGTTGAACTGAGGTGGGTCATTTTGGGTCTCCGAATCTTTTGATTGCAGTTCTTCCCTTGCATACTTCAGGTCCTTCAGGGACTTCATTGTTCTGCTTTCAGCAGCCTGAACAAATGTGCTGTAAAAGATCTTCAGCAGGAAATGCTGAAATGGAAACCCTGCTAATGTAACGTGAAACAGAGATGAAGATAAGGTGGCCGAGAGGAGTGTCTGAACATACTGTTGGGATGGAGTGCTGGTGAACGAAGTATTTCTTTGCATTTCTGTTTCTAATGAAGTTCAGATTTTCATTTTACAAGTATCCACATGTTACTGAAACTGTGAGCGAAACAAAAATAGTCCAACAGCATTTATAGTGCTAGAGAGTCAAGGCAGCTAGAGAGTCAAGGCATTGCTTTCTTTCTGGCCAGGATGTGCCACAGAAATCATTTCATCCGCACACAGCCCGGGTGTGCAGAGAAAACCATTCCATGACACATGGATTTTACCTGATTTTTCACAAATTTATCCAGTCAAACCCCACAGAGATAGATTGTTCATTGTTTCCGAGTTCTGTAGTTCTGAGTATTTGGTTTCCTGTTGGTTCCAGATCTCTTTGCCCCTGATGTTAATTAGGTGCTCCTTGCTGGGTTCTCTGCTCAGTCTGTCCCGGCCCAGGTGTCTCCCCTGTGCCAGGGCTGTTGTTTGGAGCTGCTGTTGGTTCCTGGCCCTTGCTGCCCTTGCTGGTTGTTCTCTCTGTGCATCTCCTGTGCTGCTCCCAGCCTGGGGAGATGCTGAGCTCATCAGGCGTCACCCCAGCTCATTCTGGGATTCTGTGAACACTGACTGATGTTATGAAATAAAAACGTTAAACTCAGTGTATTTTCCAACACATGGAATTATCGCAGTTAAGCTTGAAGCATTCGGATTGCCGTTCTGGGGACCTGGGGGGACCGTGATACTCTTTCCTAGGAACTCTGCAGCCTAATGTCACCAGGCTTGTGGAGTGTCGTTTAATGGTCCCTTCACGCTTTGTAGAACAGAGGAGACTTCACGTGCAATGGAATTGGTTGCAGATAAAGGTACTTAAGGGTGTGGGTGGAGTTGCTGGATGTGAGACTTGGAAACAGTTTCAAGTCACTTAAGTGTTTCAAGTCACTTTGCTGTTTAATTTCACAACCGTCATTGGGCTCTCCTCTCAGTCAGAAAGCAAACTTTCCTTTGTATGTAGCAAAACCGTTTCCTTAATTTTTAGATATCCCAACAGATGAGATACTGCAGCATGTTCTGTTCTATTAACATTTCTTTTTATAATGCATTTAAGGCTTGTTGTAAGGGCATGTGGAAAAAAAACCAAAATCATTTTAACAGGAAATGGGAGTCAAAATGAAAATTCCGTCAACTGCTTCGTAAGTCTGTTGCCTATTGTGAACCCATCAGCAACAGTAGCAGTGCCTCTGGGGTAAAGTGTTTAAGAAGGAGGGAAAAAAACCCTGCAGAAGTGAGCTGGAGAGAGGAGAAATGTGAGAGGAGCAGCTCTGCAAACCCCAGGGCAGGGCAGGGCAGGAGCTGCTCCAGGTGCTGGAGCTGAGATTGCCCGAGCCCGGGGAGCAGCTCAGGGAGAGGCAGGGGTGCCCCTGCAGCCCCTGCGATGGATCCGAGATCCCCCTGCAGCCCCTGGGGGGCCCCCGGGATGGATCCGAGATCCCCCTGCAGCCCCGGGATGGATCCGAGATCCCCCTGCAGCCCCTGGGGGGCTCCGGGATGGATCCGAGATCCCCCTGCAGCCCCTAGGGGGGCTCCGGGATGAATCCGAGATCCCCCTGCAGCCCCTAGGGGGGCCCCGGGATGAATCCGAGATCCCCTTGCAGCCCCTAGGGAGGCCCCAGGATGAATCCGAGATCCCCCTGCAGCCCCCGGGGGCCGGGATGGATCAGTTCCTAGAGAATTAGAATTTCTTTTTTATGTTTTCATAGAGTACTAGAACCCTGTGGAGTGAGCCATATAATCACTGTGTTACTCTGGGTTTGTGCAAAGATTTACTAAGTCTGTAGAAAGGAGTCAGAGCTGCATTTGGACAGCCATGCTACGAACCAATTAATCTGGGTGATTAGGAAGTGCGAATAAATCGGGTTGCTAATGTGTGTCTGTGGAGGGAACACTTTGTGCGTTTCCCAGTGTAGTGGACATGCAAAGAGCTCCCCCAAAGCCTCAGGTTTGATACAGAACAGCTTTCGGAACGCCGTGCTCAGTGCTGTGTCCGGAGCACAGCGGTAATTGCTGCTGAGCAGTGCTTAAAGGCGGTGTTTAAATTAACATATTCAGGGCGATTGGAAATCAGCATCACACGGACGGCAGCTCCAAAAGCTGCCAGAGCACCAAAACCTTCAGCAGCGCTCGCCCTCTGCAGGAGCAGCCCTCACCTTCTGCTCAGAACGGGAAATCAGAGTCATTATCAACCTTTCATCTTCTTGCATTCCTTAGAAATAAAAACATGAAGCCACAACAATTAAAAGTAAAAGCGGCTGAAAGCCACAATTATGCAAATCCCTGTGGATATCACGTTAAAATATATCCGAACACTGCCAGAAACGGGGAGCGAGGATCCCAGGGGGAACCCAGAAACCATTTCCGTGGCCAGTAGAAGATGATAACGCGATTGAGTGGAGAGAGGAACCAGCTGGGCTGCAGCTGGAACGGGAGCAGGAGACAGAGGGAATGGGGACAGGTGACAGTGCAGGGTGTTGGGCAAAGCTTTTTTATAAGAAGGATCTCAACACTGCAGAGAGGGACATCTCGAAGCCTACAAAAGGGCAGGGAATGGCAAGAGCAACTGGGAAACCAAAGGAGAAAAATTGAATTAGGCAAAATTATTTTAAAAAGAGGTAAAAAGGCGAAAGAACAAGAGAATTGTATATAAGTACTATAGATTCAAATATATGTGAATATAAAGAGGAAACCATAAAGATAATTATTTCATTGGAGTTATTGGTGAATTGAGTTAAAAGTGATGAAAATTAGGACTATAAATGACACTGAAGTTGGGTGTTGGTGGGCGGATTTTTTTGTGGGGGTTTTTTTTGGTTTTTTGTTTGTTTGTTTTTTGGGGGTTTTTTGTTGTTTTTATTTTGTTGGGTTTTCTTTTTGTTGTTGTTGTTATATACTAAGTTTTGTTATCCCAAACTCAGTTCCTGCTCCTTGGAGCACCATGTATCAGGATTCCAGTCTCTTGGTACACTCTCTAAATATCTTCATATAAAAACTTAGCCTTTATTCTCCAAATAATTTTCATCACTGAATTTTTTTTCTTCTGCCAGACAGATCCAGAACTATGTAAGATATAATTTAAGAGTAAGATTGCCCTGCTGTTTCGGCTTTTTTTTGGGTTTTTTTTTTTTTTGCAATTGCCTGAAGCGGCGTGCATGAACAACGGGAGCAATAATAACACGGACATCTCTACCCTGCACTCTGGGATAATGGGGAACCTGAATTGGGAAATTCCTCCTTTGCAGAAGGTGCTTGGACTACGGTCCAGGCAAGGAGTCCAATTATTGGAAGGAAAGGTGTTTCTATCACAGAATGAGTTGAGAAATGAGGAGCAGGGAGCAGCTTTGATACACGCGGAGCTGCCCAAGGCTGTATTTATCGTGTTGCCATTGTCATGTTTGAAATGACAACGGATGTGCTTGGCCTTGCATTTGTTATGGAAAATGATCCCAAGCTCATTATTCTGTGTCTGAGTACGTGAATGTTCCGGTATCAGAGTTGAGATATTCCTGCTAAGTCCCTCCTTCACGGTGATAAAATGAATATATTTCGAAACACATTAAATCTGCGAATTCGAGTGCTTTGCCAGTGTTCTTTTTATTGCAAGGTAGCCCATTTTCCTCTTCATAAAATTAAATGCTTACATGTACTATATAATTAAATTTAGGCCCAGCAGAGGATTTGATCTGTGGGTTTATTAACATTTGGCTGCATCGCTATTTAATTGCTTTGGAAGTTTTATCAGACTGAAATGTGTCCAGGATCCATTTATCGATGAAAAAAAAAAAAGTGAAAATGTTGATATAAAGGGAATGGTAAAATTTAAACCCCAGATAATCTCTATTATTCAGAGTAACCTACAGATGGAGGGGGAACATGGGTCGGCCTTCATTTCTGCCATCAAATCTTAACCACTATTTCCAAAATGTCAGAGGTAGAACAACCGTAATTTTATGTTGCTGCCCAAGATTTTTACAACTTAATGCTGAGGGAAGTCCTATTCAACTATTTTAATGGAAAATGAGAAACTTCATGGTTTTGACAGGAGTTTAATTCAATATAAATTTATATAATTTATGCTGAATTAAATATATTATTTAATTCAATATAAGTATTAAGAAACAAAAGTCTAAAATGATGCAATATTATTGAACATATTTTCTAAATTTATGTTCTGTAGTTCTCTGTATAACACAGTGCCCTGGAGTTCTCTTTTTTTGCTTTCTTTGGGGGTGTTTTCTAAGCTGCTATGAATGAACTTGGGGATTTTTGTTGTTCTTGTTGGTTTTGGTTTTTTTTAAGTTATTCTTTCAGTGATCTATTTTGCTTCCACCGAAATTTGTCACACTCTGGTTAGCATTTTCTTTTACTGTTCTGGAATTACTTTTCAAATGTACAGTCTGGATAACTTTCACCTTGGCTGTAGTGGGGTTCCTGATCAACATTTTATAAGTATCATTGAGTCCTAATCATGGTGTCTACAAGGCTGGAAATTTTACAAACTTTCCAGGTGTCCAGTAGAGCAAAAAGAAGTCAAGCACATGAAGTACGTTTTTGTAGAGAAATAAATAAAACTAGAACTTGTCAGTTGTCGAGCACATCTCAGAGCATGCTCACACTTGTGCACGTGCTCAGGGAGCTGCTAAAAAGCATTTGAGGCACCCCACACATGACACTGTACAATACAACTGTTTCCACATAAAAATATTTAGTTCTCATAAGAACGGTGACATTAACGTCTCGCTGTATTTACATCTTTGTTTCTTGACGTTCCCTTTCTGTTTGTTTTTTATGAACCTTCTAATGTTGGAAACCTTGCAGCTCTCAGCCATCCTGAGGGGAATGCTTGCTAAGTGCTCTGGGACGCCTTGGTGGATGAGAAGTCTTTAGAAGCAGTGGAAGTTGTTATTATTGCTGTCATGTTTCTGATGTAGTGCTTGTTTGCCCCCATTAGAATGCCACACACAGAACTCCACTGTTGAGATTATGACAGACTTCCTATTGTAAACCTCATTTTTAGACCTAAAGCTTGACTGAGAATATATTTTTGAGTGCTAAAACAAGTCATGTCACGTCTTGAGAACAAAGTATAGAACACTGGGGAAAAAAACCCCAAACAAAATCAGTTATGGAGAGACAGAAGTTTAACTGGGAGGAGGGCAGCCCTTCAGAGGGGCCTCCACAGCCTGGGGAGACGGGCAGGGAGAACCATCTGAGGTTCAGCCACAGCAAATGCAGCTCCTGCTCCTGGGCAGGGACAACCCCAGCGCCAGCCCAGGCTGGGGGGCCCTGCTGGAGCAGCTCTGCGGGGAAGGACCTGGGGGTGCTGGGGCCAAGGAGCTGCCCCTGAGCCAGCAGAGGGACGTGGGGGTGCTGGGGCCAAGGAGCTGCCCCTGAGCCAGCAGAGGGACGTGGGGGTGCTGGGGACACGGAACTGTCCCTGAGCCAGCAGAGGGACCTGGGGGTGCTGGGGCCAAGGAGCTGTCCCTGAGCCAGCAGAGGGACCTAGGGGTGCTGGGGCCAAGGAGCTGTCCCTGAGCCAGCAGAGGGACCTGCGGCCAAGGGGGCCGAGGGTGCCCTGGGGGCATCGGGAAGAGCCTTGGCAGCAGCTCAGGGAGGGCTCCTGTCCCTGTGCCCAGCCTGGGGACACCTCTGGGGTGATCCTGTCCCTGTGCCCAGCCTGGGGACCCCTCTGGGGGCTGTGTCCAGCTCTGGAGCCCCAGCTCAGATTGTGCAGAGAGGCTGTGGAGTCTCCTCGCTGGGGATATCCCAGAGCCCCATGGACACCCTGCTGTGCCCTGGGCTCTGGGCTGGCCCTGCTGGAGCACGGAGGTGCCACCACGGGAGCCCCTGGGTTCCTCCAGCCTCACCCAGCCCGGGGCTCTGGAGGGAAAATCATATTTGCAGGAGTTCCGAGGGGCCATTGTCTGCTAGAAACAACCACAGCAGTGAGAAGTACCAATGTGTGCAGTTAGACATTTCTTGCACTCTCACATTCTGCATCTACTGCAAGCAATACAGCAGAAAATAACAATCACTGGATTTCAAAGTGGATTTTTTGTCCTACAGCAAGTCATTATCTATAGT
Organism: Pomatostomus ruficeps; assembly: GCA_013400735.1. Classification (NCBI taxonomy): domain Eukaryota; kingdom Metazoa; phylum Chordata; class Aves; order Passeriformes; family Timaliidae; genus Pomatostomus; species Pomatostomus ruficeps. The sequence continues at coordinate 606 of VYZT01032370.1, read as the reverse complement.
ATGTTACCATTCGATAGATGTATTTGCCTAACTTTGAAATAGTTATCTCTGGGGTTGCTACCAAATTTTTTTAAGGATAGGAAGGGACTGTATTTTGAGAAACTTTTTTGTGGTTTTTTGTTGTTTTGTTTTGTTTTGGGTTTTTTTTGTTTTGTTCTAATTTTTGTTTGGTTTTGGGTTTTTTTTGTAATAAGAACATGAAAAGAAAGTACTAGAATATAATTCACCTCTAACCAAATTCAAACTAGTGGAACTTTGGAATATAACTGGAAGGGGTTTTTTGTGGACTCCTATGTATTTTTTCAGGTGTCACCTCCTCCAGTTTTGGAAATGTGTACTTAATTTTATTTCTAAATAGGCAATGTAACTAACCATGATACAAAAAAATTATGTATGGTCTGGGAAAGCTGTCTTAAATTATTTGCATGACTTAATTTTCATGATAATTTTATTTTATTTTTTAACTTAAACTGATGTAGTGAAGTCTGAAAATATTTCAAAATTGTAAGTACCGTGGAGTCCCCTACCTTTCTGGTTCTTGAATTTGAAATTTAGGCACTGAAAATATTCAAACTTTGAGGTGAATCTGAGCTTGAAACAATTCAA
>VYZT01032350.1:610-24572 GCA_013400735.1 Pomatostomus ruficeps | reverse complement strand
GCAGGTGCATTGCTCAGCCAGTCCTTTTTTCCTCTTACTCTCCTTAGTCCTTGTTGTTTCCTGCAGCCTCCTGAAGAGCTGCCAGCCAGTGTTAATTCCAGTCTGTTTGTGGGTTATATAGTCATGAATTTAGATGATTAACATAGGGCTGTTCTCGTTTCATGACTTGCCTTGGTTCTTTCCTGGGCTGATGTAAATAATGGGTATTTTTATGGTAGAAACAGTGTCCAAGACATGTGCCTTTCTGTCCTACTTTGGTCTGTCCTGTTTGTAGTTGTATTAAAGAGTGAGTGTTAGATGTTGTCTAGGGACTAGAAGAGTGAAATCTTTTCATGCCTGCAATATTATCAGTATTTCAAAAAAAAGAAGAAAAAAAATTTTCTAGTTTGAGCCCCAAGTAAAGTCCCTTCTACACTTTACAGTAGTTTTGAAATGGAAAGGTTGCTTCACTCTGCTTTATTTCCATTGTTATTAAGGAAGAGTATCCTGTAAATCTATGAAAAAACTACTGGTCTGTCCTTTAAAGCAAGACCTCAAGACTCTGCTCTCCTGAAGGACTTGGAGGGAATCATCTAACTAATCAGCTATTGAGTGGACAGCAGGTGGAGATTGCTTAGTTTATTGATAAATCATCAAACAAGTAGATGGAAAAAAATGTTAGTGACTAATCTGTGTGTTTCTGTGTACTTAAAACCTTGAATTGTCTTCTGCCCTTGTGGTTTTGTATGCTCACTCAAGGTGGCAAGACTTTTGCGGCAACAAACGTATTTCTAGAGCCAAGCTGTTTCCGTATGTGGCCATCTCTGAATAATTTGCATTGCTGTTGCAGAAAAAAAATAATACCATGTCATCATCACTGAATAAATCTGTCCTGTTCCATTGCTCCTCACCAGGAGAGCACATCTGTAGGTTTCTGTGTTCTCTTCCCTGTAGGCTGCTTGTGCCTTCCTCTGTGGCTTGAGGAGGCAAGAGATGTGTATCAATTTGCATGATAGTTCAGCCTCGTAACCTGGAGCGCCGTGGCTGCTAATGTGTTTTTTGGGTAGGTTTTTCTGCTTGTACAGATTAATGACCCGATTTGGAAGCTGTTCTACATGCTGGACTCCTGCTGATTTCTGTTTGTGCAGAACTGCAAGGGAAGCTAACTTTGAGCATATATCCTGGCATAATTTATTCAGGGTCCAGCTCTGGTGCCCAGCTAGATTTGAAATAATAATAAACTGGCCTTCTCACTTTCATCCTTCTTTCTCTCATCTTGAGGCAGAAATTTTTCCTCCCTGCTGAAGGAGGTGCACTCTGAGTACTGTGGGCATGGAAAGAGATTTCTGTGGACCTCTGGTACTGCTCCAAGCACATCTTCAAGCTCCACAGAGCACACAGTTTGGACACAAGAAGTTAGTATTTGCTTCTCCCTAAGTTGTCATGCCATGAGAGTGGCTGCAGCATTTTGAGGAAAAGTTGAGCATTTCCCCAATGCATTTATTGCACCTTTAATTTGCACCTTCAAAACACGGTAGGTTTTCTTGAAGTTCAACAATGGAGGAGCCTGTTATCTTTGTCGAGGCCTCAGTTATCCATGCAGCCGATGGCTGGTGTTGTTTGGACTCTTAGCTCTTAGGGGAGCCGGTGTGTTGTGGGTATGTCTGGCCTAAGGAATGATGGTTTTGCCTGTAGGTGATCCATGAGTAGCTGTGTGTGTTATCTCTCTCTCAGTATCTGGAGGGCTTCATCACTTGACCCAATCCTCAGCTGTAGATATGCATCTCCAAAGTGCTTACTGCTTAGTGACTGAACTATGAGTTTTCCTTTTAGAAATCCTGTATTTCTGTCTCCTAGAAATAGTAATAATCCTGAAAACCCATAGAAACCTAGTTTCCTAAGAATTTAAAGATCCTATTTCTATCCACGTTGAACAGCAGTATACTTGAACCTAAATCTTTCCTGGCTTCTTGACAATACACTTCTGAGGAGCAATTCTTCCTTGCAGAAGGCAGTTGTTCAAAGAACCTTGAAGATTTGTAATGCTAGAAGTAGCCAAGGTGAGGATGGATTAGTAGATGGAGTGCAGGTGCATGTTAAATGCAATTTATCACATGGATGCCACCCTCAAGTATGTGGGTGGATGAGTTGAGAGATGCCTACCCAAAGCTTTAGCTTGCTCAGTGAACACTTAATTCAGAGGATTTTCAGTTTTCACTGCTTCTAACAACATTCTGCCATTGTAGTTTCACAAGATTAGCTATTCTTGAATAGGTTTTCCATTGTGTTAGGTGTAGGCACATTGCTCTGCAGAATCACTCAAGCATGGATGCCTTTTTTTCCCCTCTAGTTGTTTCAACAGCATGCCTACTGTGACCACTGAGAGATTATCACTGCCTGGTAGGTAGTATTGTATCTTCTTGTGGGAGATTTCATCTCTAGGTTTCCTGTACACGTTTATGGGAAAGACTTCTGTTGTGAAAATCCTTGTGTGTCTCCACCATCTCTTTTTCCAGCAGCACCGGACACTTAGATTCTGGTTTTACGTGTATATTAGCATGACACTGTTGAGATATCAGTGGATTTATGTGATGAAATCCTTAAAACCAAGTTATCTGATTTTGTAACTTGCACTTGGCTTGTACTGTCTCCCAGGAATATCTATTTGCGTTTTCATCAGAGACTTCAGAGGCAGTATCTTTTCAGATATGAAAAGTAACAGCAATAAACTACATTAGCAAATCCTCCTACAAGCTTCTTCTGTTTCCTCAAACTTCATGCTTAATAGTTGCTGGTAAATATTCTCTCTTTTCATTGAAGTAGTTTGTAAAGATCAGTGATTTTAAAGACTTCATGCTAAAACTGCACAGATCTGCTTAGTTATAGCTGCTAATTGACTGCAATATGAGAATATAAAGAGGATGTATAAATCTGAAAATGCTGCAAAAAGTTGATAGGAAAGTGACTGCGATTTTGAAATGACGCTGTGTCTTTTTTGGTCATGGGTGGGTGAGACTGGATTCATTTAATGCCAATAGCAAAGCGTCATTGTCTTCAGCTGGTCTGAGATTTTGCTGTAATGGGTGTGGTGAGAGACATTTGACATTTTCACTTTGATACCTGAAACCACCACCAAAAAAAGTAAAATACTGTGGTTTCTTTTTCTGTTACCATGTAGACTGTACCTCTGGTTTTTTCCAAAGTTCAGCTCGTCCCTCGCAGCTGAGCTGAAAAATCAAATACCAAATCTGATACACTTGCATTCCATGTGGAAAAGAAAGCTTGGATTTGGAGTCAGTCCTACCTCTGAATAAATAGAGCCTGCTTTTTCAAACAAACCTATGCTGATTAATAATGCACTTCTGTACTGTGCCAAAATAAATTTTGCATAAGGATAGTGAAAAAATATGTGAAACTTGATAATCTGCAGTGAGTTTTAATTTTGGTTAGTGTGAACTTGAAATTTAGGGGCTCAGAACTATACTAAAACAGTAAAGAAGCTTAATCTGCTGCTGTCTCTAGGAACTGCTGCATTTTGCACAAGTTTTTTCTGTAAGTTTGTGGGATTTTTGGTTCTTCCAAGAAAAAAACAAGTCAAAAGCTTTGATTCCCCTTTTTCTTTTCTCCCTGAACAGAATCCCTTTAGTATAAAAAGGGAAAAGCAAAGAAGTGTAACAGTCCATAAGCCACGAATGCATGTTGTTTATAACATGTAGTTAAAGCGTCTTTCTCCTGATACTGACGCTTCTTAAGCCAGATGTAAAGCCCGAGCAAGCAAGGGGATGCAAGTATGGGCTTGAACATTGTGGCCAGACTAGCTTGTGATGGTCTCTGTTGGGAATTTATGCTTCTACTGAATTCCTGAGCTTTGAGCACGGCGTTGTCATTGGCTTTGTGCAGTCTGGATTTTTGGGCTGAGGTGTACATCTACAGTGAGACTGCCGTGGAAAGAGCTGTGAGTTCCGAAGAGTAAGGTAATGTAGTGAGAGCATGCTGGTAGTAGTAAGAAAAATGTGTACTTTGAAGTGGATGTAAACACTTAAAAATGAATATGTTTGCAGTTTGTGACTTTTCATAGTTGGCTGAATGCAAGAATATAAATGCATTGTAAAAAGATAATTTCTTTAAATACTGACGGCACCATCTTCAGTGGAGGTGAGGAATCATTTTGCAACTCTTCATATTTCAGTTTGTCAAGCTTGACCATGCTTTGTATTTATTCAGGAATTATTGCAGTGTAGCAAAAGGTGAAATTTTTGCTACGATGTGTAATCAGTTCATCTGTTGGCTGGTGGATCAAGCTATGCAGAGAAGCAGTTAAGACATCACTCTCCTCTTAGCTGTTTGCATTAGTTTTGCATCCAGCTGCTTTGCCTCAGCTAGTGCCCAGTTCTGTCGTGCTCGACTCAGTAAATCATGGCTAATAAACAGCAATTTGTTAATGTGATGACGTACAAAAATATGGCAGTATATGTAGGGCTATGGCTTTTCCATGCTAATGAGCTCTCTGTTCGTTATTGTATAATTCTTCCCCATTGCCTTTCTGTGATGGAAGTGCTCTGTTCTCAGCTTCTGCCATGTGCAATGTCCCCATGGAGACCGTGTGCGGCGTACACCTCCCTTTTTTTATCTAATAAGTTCCTAGATGCTTATAGAAGCTTCTCTGAAATATATTGTGAAAGGTACTACTGAAATTAATACTTTGTAAGATTACTTATTACACAGAAAATAGTGATAGATGATTTCTACTTTGTGGGAGCTGCAGGGAAATGAGGGGCTAATTTATGATATTGTGAGCTTTAAAAGAATATATTCTAAGAATTTTTTTTTGTCCTGGTGAAGATGCTGCCCGTCCTATTTACATTCCTTTTCTTCCTGCCTAGAATTGCTTTCTTTTGTTATAGGAGGCTGCTGTACCTACGTTATTGACTGGTGAGGTATCCAAGTGCTAAGTTTGCAGTTTTTGTGAAAGCTGTTTGGTTCTGATTATATCCAGTTCAATCTGTTCTGTAACTTGGTCTCCTTCCCTATTTACTGTTGTATGCTTTTATTTATAAATATCTTTTTGTGCTTTTTTTCTTGTATGCCTGGCTCATAAAATCACAGGCAGAAGTACAAGCTTTATGACTATAAAACAAGTCATGCCTACCTTGTAGACTGTGTCATCTGCTTGATGTTGTATTCTATGTATTATCAATTTTACTGTAAGAGGAAAATTAGAGCATGCATTTTCCACATGAAGAAATCAAATGTAATCTAAATGCAAACCACAGGTTTTATTGCACAGTAATATTTGATAGCAGTGCTATTACTAATCCCAGCATGACAAGAAACACAGCATAGTTATGAAGTTCGCAGCACTCATTTTTTAATGGTCTTTTTTTGGTTAGGAAAGTCACAAAGCTGGGGCAGATTGTTTGCCACTTGTAGTCACAGACTTGCAGAAATGTTAGTGGAATATTGCACATTTTTACAAATCATTTCAGGTCTGACAGTAATATGTATCCTTTCTAATTTCCATGAAAACATTACTGAGTAGTAAAAATTAAATGAGATAATTAACCATATCCAATAATTACCTTATTGTCTGTGCCTTTGCTTCGGTGGGGTACTAAATTTTTGTTTTTATATTTAGGGTTTTAGGATCTATAATCAAAGAAATAAAAGACGAGTGATTGTGTTACAGTAGAGTGCATCTGCCTCCCAGTTGGGGAGCACACTGCCACTGGTCTGGTAGGTTATTCAGAACTATTAAGATGACAGCGAATGAGCTTCTTTCAGCTTTGGTAAAAGTGTCGCAGCTGACTTTGTAATACAGTGGTAACCCAAGAGTATTGTGCAAGCGTGCAGTTTGGGAGTGTCGGATACTAACTGACACAGGCCAGATGAGAATGTATTCTGCCTTCTCCAGATACGTTCCTTTTTCCATGACAGCTACTGAACACGTATTAACTGTAGGTGCCGTCCATAAAGGCTGGCTAAGCTGGACTCAGCTGTGATCAAATCAGTTGCAATTAAAAGTGCATTTAGTGTGCTTCCCTACATTTTCTGTTTTGTGCCTAGAGAACACTAGGTGCGTATAGCTGTACTTGTGATGTGGAGTCTCCTTATCCCCTTTGCGTGGGCTCTGCATAGGGACAGTTATCAAAGCACACCTTGGCCTGGGATGGAAACACAGGTGCGAGTAGGACATGGATTGCAGCTGCAGAGGGACTTTGGAAACTCTTATTGTTAGAAGAGAAATTTGGCTAAAGCCTTGGGTATGATACCCATTTGCAGATGATGAACAATATCAAGTATAAATCCTCAACAGCTGTTGTGAACTCATGTTATCCTGAAATCAGAACCATAGTCCTCTCTGACAGGTGTCTGGATTGATACTTAGAGTGAAGGATACTACCTACCACATCATGGATATTGTTGTTTCTATTAGATTAAATTTTCATACAGACCACTTTTTTGAAGTAGGGATCTAAACCAGGTGTGTTGGACACATCAGACCAGGTGAAAGTCAATGCTGCTGCACAGGCAGGCACTTCATGGGGCTGGTCCCTGCTCCATGGGCATCAGTTCTCTAGCTGTTCCTTCAGTATGCAAACTGTAACCATAAATGGGAGAGGACAAGGGAAGAGAGTTTAATGGGGGAAGTGAGGAACATGCCACTTTTGGAAGTCTTTTATATCCATAGGGAATTGAGCTAATCCAGGTTCTGGGGGAGAAAAGGCATACCCCGTGTTTATGATTGGCCAGACAGTATGATGATACTGGCTTCTTCCTTTTCTGTATATAGGAAATTTGTTAGCTGTACTGAGTTAATAATGCCTTCCTATCTAGATAGGGTTTGGTTGTTTTTTTTTACCTTTTCATTTAGTCTGTTACTGTCTGGGCATCCAGTCTTGTTTCTGTTAAGGGATATTAGCAAGATACCTGGAAGGAACTGGCTTGCTTAAGTGATATATACTGTAACTTACGATAAAATAAATCAAATTCAGAAGTAATATCACCAGTACTTATGAACATGCTCCTTTGATCATATCTGGTTGATTCAATGTTATTTACTTTTGGTGATAATGGTTCGTCTGCTTTATGTCCTCTGCTCTGTCAGTAGCTTTGACTCTGTCCATATTCACTTGTCTCAATTAATAATGCTTTTAGCTCATTGATTTTATTTTCCAGCTGGCTGAATTTATCTGTCCAACTTTGCATTTGTACATTTTCCCCAAACCTTTCTTGCAAATGCTCATCATTTTCTTCTTCTGAGAGGAAGTTAAGAAATGTTACTTTCTTCTGGTGCAAGTGTCCAGTTAAAGGAAAGAGAAGTTTTTGAGAGAGTTAGCTTCTATGTGTTCCACTAAAACTCCTTCCTTTAGGAGATCTTTACTTTCAGGAAAGCCATGGTTGTGTCTTGCCCTTCTGGATGCAGTTCCAGCCAGCCTTTAGGTTGTACTGGTCAAGGCAAAGTAAAGGACCACACTGGAGTTTGTTTTGTTAGTTTGCAGTATTAACTTTCTGTGTTAGAGCAGAGAAAGCTAAACCACCATGTGTGTGGGTGTGCATGCATACATCCTTTGTGATAAGGTGTAAATTAAACCAAGGATTTCAGATCTTCCCCACACGGCATCATTTTGGTGCTGGAAACCTGGAAATCTGAAATGCTGTGTATGAGGCTGCTGAAAATGTCACTGTGGATGTCATCAGGTAGTATCCAGTGACCCTTTCAGTCGTGGTATCCTTCTGAACATATCAGTTCCCCTAAATGTGGATTCATTTTGGAAAGTCCAGCTGACTATACAACTCGATTTACACACTTACATGCTTGTTTTTGTTGACGCCTTCTAAAATGCAGTCTGCTCATGTAGTCTTGCTGGTAGGTGATTGTAGGACCAAGTCACTAGTTCCCGAAAAAGTAGTGTACCATATCCAGATGTGCTATTTTAAAATATACTTTAAAATGAGTATTTTACATATTTTATCCAGAGTTACAGTGGTTGTTGTACAAGTACCTCAAAACATACTTTCACAGCCTACCTGTCTTTTACAGACACCAAGTTCAACAGCATGGGCTTTCACCTTTTTTTAACTGTCTTCTCTAATTCTCACCTTCTGCAAAGCCAGTCTGAGTTGGGTTTTTTTCCTTCCTTTTTTTCCCTTTTTCATACTTTTTTGTTTGTTTTGTTTTTATTTTTTTTTTACTTTTCTGGGGTTTTTGTTGCTCTTTTTTTTCTTTGCTTTTCTGTTTTATACTTCTTTGTATTCTGGGTCTACTGTGTTAAGAAGAGAAGAGTGAATAAATGGGGCAGTACATAATGTAATAATATCAATTTTTATTTCAATTCCTGATTAACGTTTTGAAGGTAAGTTGAGCAGGCAGTGATTATAATCAACTGAGGATGTCCAGAATACAAGAGAAAGCAGTGCTTGATTACAGCAGTTTACAGTTTTACAGTTAAAAGATATGAAAAAACCCAAATAGTCCCTTTGGGAAATGAAATATAATGGAAGTGTGGTTATTAAAAACTAGATATAATGTACACTAGTTATTACCTATTATGGTAAATCACCACGAGATGCAGGAAACAGATAGATAAAACAGCCTTCTTGGAATATGTTGTCTTATTTTCCAGTGGATACTTTTTTTCTTCTTAGGCACTGAATTGATTTGGGGTGTGGAATTCATTTAGGAGCATGTACATTGCCCTTTGCAGAGTGGCTATTGAAATGAAGTTGTTATCTGTGCTGAGCTGTAAGTCATGCCTCCCCATACCCCCAGGAAAGCCGCTTAGGGGGGCAATCATGTGCGCCAGGTACTAATAGCTATTAGTTACTTAGAGTTAATGATGTTGCCAGCCTTGAGTATTTCACTTATCTTAAAATGGAAGTGCATGTTGATTTCCATTTCACAAATGGAAAAATTGAGTCAGATGGAGTTCAAATGACTTTCCTGAAGTCACTAGCAAATCACTGTCAGATCTGAAGATACAATCCAGCCACCCTCTTCCCTGTGCCCTATGTGGTTATGTACAACTCTGAAGTGTCTGAGTAAGTCATTTTGGTTCATTAATGCCTTTATGCTCATTTGACAAAGACAGAAGTAACTTTACAGCTTTGCAGGGTCATTCATCTGGCATCTTCCCTCCCTGTCCATCACACACATCCAACAGAACTTGATTGAGTTACTACCAGCTGGATCAATCGGGGTCTTGCAGTTCTGACATTCTTTCTGTTGTCATGCCCTAAGGATTGCCTGAAATAATTCTTAGAAATTAAAACGTTACCTTTATTTTGTGGATTAGAGAGAGTGAAGTTGGCCTAAGGAGGACATCCAACTTCAGCCAGTGACTTTGTGTAAATCTGTTGTGATTCCAAGCATGCAGTGATGCTGAGTCAGCTGTTATGTCAAGAATTTCTTTGATCTGCTAAATTAATATGGGTTAATTAGATTAATTAAACAGAAGATAACTAGAGATGAAGAAGGAGGTCAAGAAGAAAATTATTGGCAGTTGTAGCCTTGTGTTGGGTTAGCCTTGGCTAACAGCCAGTTACCCACATGGCTGCTCACTCCTGCACTCTCCCATGAGATGGAGAGAAAATAGAAGGAAGGTGAGAAGATTTGTGGCTCAAGATAATGACATTTTAATCATGACAGCAAGAGCTGTACAAGGAAGCAAAGCAAAAAGAGTAATTCATTCACTACTTCAAATCAGCAGGCAGGCATCCAGCTGCTTCCTGGGAAGCATGGCCTCAGCACACATGGCAGTTGCTTGGGAAGACAAACACCATGCCCATGAATATTCCCCCTTTCTCCTCTGTTCCTTGAGAATTTGTTGCTGAGCACAACATTATGTGGTCTGGAGTATCCCTTTGGCCAGTGCAGGTTGGCTGTCCCAGCTGTGTCCCCTCCAAGTCCCACGCCTGCTCCCAGTCTATGCACTGGAGTGGGATGGTGCAGGGCAGAGTGGGCACACGAGGAGGTCTTGCTGCAGTGCAAACCCTGCTAGGCGATAACAAAAACATCAGTGGGTTATCAACTCTGTTCCAGCCAAAGGTCCAAAGCATGGCATTATGGACTGCAATACCAGCAAGACCAATATAGCAACTAAACATGGATTTTCAATACTAAAGGGCTGAAAATACGTTTTACTTTGATAGATTATTGGAAAAAAAGGCACAAAAACCAACCAATCCAAACCCCAAGCCCCCTAAACCCCATTTTTTTAAGGAATGAACAGCAGCAGGCTAACAATAGTCATTCATAACACAAAATTGTTGCAGAGAGCATTGGGTAAATTGGACACGAACAAATTTCCCACAATGAATGGAATTCAGTCTGTGTGTCTCTGGGAGTGGGGTAAGAAAAAGGCACCTTCAAAGCCTCTCTGAAACACCATATGCTGTAATGTCAAAATAACCACAGATAGCTGGAGAGACATTGGGATTACAGAATACAGGGGATTGTGTCAAAGGAGGATGTATTCATTTCTGAGAAGAGAAGCAAAGGTGAAATTGGTAGAGACATTTTAATTAGCTTATGTGCCAGTACGGGTTTTGTTTGTATTTTATTAATAGCTTGATCCATGACAGGGTTATGGAAAAGCCTGTGTTTGGGCAGCTAGCAGGAGAAAGCAGTGGAAAAAACCTATAACTTATTTCCAGGCACTTACTTAATTAAAATACAAAAAGGCAATATGGTCTCTGGATTTATTTTTCCCATGTAGACTGTAAGCAATAAGCTGAGAGTGCAGAACAAAAAAGGTACACTTGCACCTTCTTATCCGGACCTTTGAGCTGCTTCTTCTCTGAGATGGATGTAATCCAGTCGCAGCTTTAAGATGTTGAGAAGCATATGTTTGCCTAACCCCAGGCGGGAGTACCTCCCTCAGGTAGCCCTTGAATCCTAATGGGAATAGTAAGCCTTGCAGTCTGTTGGTTTGCCAGCGTTTTTTTCAAGTCTCATTGAGGTGAGATGCAGCCTTGGGGACCCCTTATGCCGTATACTCATCTCCTTCCTCACTAACACCTGAAAAAAACCCCTAGAATTGTTTCCTGGTGCTCCTGACATACTCTTTTCTGGAGAAGTCATAGTTTGTAACCCATTTCTGGCTCTGTGAGTCACAGTTTATCATCTGACTGACCCCGTGAGCTGTGGTGGTCTCATTGTGCCCAGGTCTCTCAGTCTGGATGGTGCCTCAGTGCCTGGTGAGGCTTGCTTCCAGCCTGGTGTGAACCTCTCTTAGCTGGCATTTTCTGGCTACAAGGTAAGAAAGGGGCTGCATGAAGAATTGCATGGTCTGCAGCTGGGATTTCTGTCCCTTGAATCTGTTAGAGGCAAGCAGAACGTCGGTAGGCCTCTGATGAGAACTGGTGTGGAGGTGTAGAAGACTTAAGGTTGGGAAGCGTAGATCCAATTTTTTTATTTCAGTTATTTTAGGATTCCTTTCTTGAGCTTTTAGAAGCTGCAGTTGCAGGAATTACTTCACTTGGTGTTTACAACCTTGGCTCACACCAGCTTCATACCAGTTGCTTGGGACTAGAGGTTTGGGAGCAGCAGGAGCATATGCTCACACCATGGATCAGCACCGGCCATCCCCTCCTGTCTGAGACTCCAGACCCTGGCAGTTCCAACACATTCATGTTTTAGAAGTAGTAAAACTAGTGATAAGTTATACATTATGGTTTTAAAGGTTAAGTTTTAATTAATGAAGTCAAATAAAGTTGATTTTTATGGGTTTTTTTGCTAGCAGGTTTAACATAAAGCTTAAATCAACAATTAAATTTAAAAATAAGTACTTTTTTTTGCCCATAAGCATCTTTGTCATAATGAAATGTAAAGTGTACTTCCATCCTGCAAAAAAAGCAGAAAACACTTCAGCTTTCCTCAATTTATTGTGACCTGTATTTATAAACAGGAGAGAGCTGAACTTCTTCTAAAGTCTGACTAAAGGCTGTTCTGAACTGGAAACCACAGAAGTGAATTAGTATAAAATCCAGTTCTTATGTTTACAATTAATTAAAATGTATTGCAACTGCAACAAGCCTATATAGAAACGCATGGGACACTTGTGAGGGAATAGCTCTGATGCAAGCTGAGGCTAAAGTGATGAATTCTTTGTGTCTGAGGGCATAAAACCTCTCACAAGACAGTGTGGCTGTGCATATATGTGGATTCAGAGATAATCTGGGGTTTGGGTGTTGGACGTTTTGGAAGTTTGGGTGCTGTATCTTGGCCCTAATTAGTGTGGTCAGTCAGAATGGGTTCGCAGGGCTGCTCACACAGGAGGTGGCCGTGAGAGAGCTGCTTCTCAGCAGAGTTCCTCTGACCGGGTGGTGCTTTAGGGGTGGGAGGCTCCAGCGTATCCCAGGGACCCTGCTGCTTGAGGGCTGCAGCTGGACAGGGGCAGAATTGCCGTTGTTCCCAGTGCAGCCCTGGCTTGGTGTGAACCCTGTGACTGCACTGGTTTGGGTGGGCAGGGGGCCAGACATGGAAGTGGGTGCTCTGCACCAACCCCTCTGCTGCTTTAAGTGGGGTCATACTATGGCTTACAGCCCTGGGTCAGCCACAGCCCACGCTCCCAGCATTGCTCCTGGGCTCTCCCAGCCTGCACAGCAGATGCTGCCAACAAAAATCTCGAAGCTGCCCAAGTTGCAAGCAAAAGGGCGTGCTGAACTAGTGTCTTCTATTCAGTCACTGGTGTCGGTTGCTGCCGTGTTTCTGTGATTCTGCCTGTTCATTTTAATAACCCTATGATAACAGTTGCAAAAAAAGTCGCTATAAATAGAGGAGATCATGTTAAGCAGTCACAGAAGGGTGAATATCCTGAAAAGCTGTGAGTTGGAAGTCAGTGCGCCACTTTCAGAAGTTACTCCTCCTGAACTGTTGCCATGAACAGATGAACACACACCAGTGTCTGTAACATTTATAGTGTATTTTTGTTTCCAGAATGTGTTTTGTTTTCCACTAATGGGCTTTTGTATTCTACCTGCTAATTAAATGTATGTACTTTGCTATCCTTTTGATCCTAAAATGAAGCTTGTAGTGGGGAATATGCTGCTTTTACTGTTCCTTTCTGGAAAGATCAAAATACTGCTCAGAAAACCTGCAGAGTTTATGAGCTGGGTTTTTCTGGGTTGAGTTTTTTTTGGCATTGTAGTCTCTGTGCTGTATTTTGCTTCTTTATTTGGAAATTTATGGGGAAAATTGTTTTACTGTTTGTTAGAAGTTTAAAGACCTTATATATGTTCATTTGGTAACCTTTGATTTTTGGCAGTCACTGGAAGGATGAGGTATTTACATGTTTAGTGAAGAGGTCCTTTATTCAAAATGCTAATTAGCCTTTGAAACCAAATAGGCGTAAAATCTTGCTAAATGTTTCAGATGAGCTTACCACTCCCCCAGACTCTCTCCTTCCTCCTGCTGGACTTTCCCTGTTGTCTTTCAACATCTCCTGCCCTGGTCCTTGGAAACCTCCAGCATGTGCAGCACCCTGGTGCTCAGCAGAAACCGTGGGTAAACCCCTCATTCCCTTTCCTTCAAAGATAAACAGAGAGCCTGAGGTGTGCACTGAAGTGGAGGCACACTTTGCCACATAGTGGTGTGCCTTTTTCTTTACCCTCCTGGTTTGTTGGTTGTTTTTTTTTGCACGAAGAAAGGAGGTCTATAAGAAGACCTAACAATGCCCTTACTGTTCTTTCAGAAACTGCCTGGCTACATCTTGTTTTATTTGGCCCTGGCTGAATGGCAGTTTCGTTTATGTTTTGGGTGTTTGGCAGATATTTCATCTTTGTCAAACTTCACTTTTAACATTTGTTTAGATTACTTGTCACAACACTTTTTTTTTTTTCCCAAACTCTTAAGATTTCAGTCAGCTTGACAGTGCTCAGAAGTGGTTTCTAATATTTTTGAACTTACTTCTTGCATGTTATCCTTTTTAGAGACGTACCAGTTAAGCTGGTTGATTTATAGTTTCTTTTTTGCACTTTGATGATAGTGCAACACTGTTATTTTGAGCCTCTGACTCTCCTTGATAGTGGGGTAAGCGTCTCCTAAATCCTGTAAATAATAAAGAAAAATATTATGGTGACAGTTGTAAAATCCTGAATGCATCCATTTTATTCCATCTTGCTTTGTATGTAAGACACTTTGAGCAGCTGTGTTGAGACCAGGAGCATTGTTCCCCCTGTTCTGTCTGATAGGTGATGGTATTTGCTTTTTGTACCCTTGAGGAGTTATCAGGGGCTGATCACATGAGAATATGAGCTGGTCCTTGGGTAAAAACCTGGTTCTGTTTTTTATCTGCCCATGCGATGGCTTCTTTTCAGTGAATTTGTTTGGAAGGCCTGCAGTAAGAGATGAGGGGGATACAAGTGAGAGGCTTCCCAGCTCTCCATCAGTGGCTGTTTCTGTGCATTCAGTTCCTCTTTCAGCTCAAATCTCAATCAGTGACCGGACTCTTAGCATTTCTGCGGTGTCCTTTGACTAGAGATAGGTGGAACAGAATGGGCAAATGTAATTTTAAATGAGATTGGGAAGCCTTGAAGTATGATACTCACACTGTGTGTGAATTTTTGCTTATTAATGTTTGTTTATTTTCATTTTCGTTTAAATGAATGTTTAAAAACTTGTTCAAAAATGAAAATTAAGAAAACTATCCCATGCAGCCTTTCCTTGTTCAGGTACTCTGATTTCAGAGGGCTGATTTGCTTATGCTAGTGTTATTTGCTGCAATAATTTTTGGAGGATCGTCACTGTCCAGATTTATGTGAACTGATGCACTTGTTTGAAAACTTTTTCAGTTTAGAAGTTACATTTCTGAGCTGCAGTTGCTTTGGTTTGGCAAAAGGCAGCCTACCAAAAATAATGTGATTGCTGAAATAATTTAGTCTAATACTTGCTCATGCTCTAGTCGTTTCCATGCTTGAGCTGACTTGCCGATGAAGACATATGGACATGGACAGTGTGAATACATTAAGAAAAATTGCAAATGTTCAACCTTCTCCAGAAATCCTGGAGACAGCCGGTGGACTTCAGCCAGCATGGATGAATCCCAAGTGACCCTAAAGCCAACCAGAGGTCAATGGATAGGGCAGCCTGCCAGAGTGCCAGAGTGCCCCTGCTCGTCTGGAGCTTCCCCATTAGCTGTTTGCCGGGGCCCAGTTGAGAGCATGGCAAGCAGGCTGGTAATGGCTTGGTGTTTACAGAGTTTGAGTGTTTACTTACAGATGCAAATACAGGTTGTGGACAGCTTGGGTCCATATTATTCCCCTTCTGCCTTCATTTGGAATCAGGCATTGTGTTTGCCTCGGGAGAGAATGGGGTCCTCTTGGTAGTGTTTATCTGTCAACTGCTAATATTAATTGATGTAATTGTTTCTTTACTAATATTTACCTAGGGTTTTAACATGGAAGTGACTATAGAGATAATTCTAGTACAATCTGAGTAGAAAGTCAGTGCCTTAATTAGAAAAATGCCTTGCTACTCTTGACGTATTCAAGAATTGATTTTTTTTCCTGCCCTGAAAAGTGTTTGCCCTGAAATCTAAAGAAGTTGTTAACTGGAAGGGTGACATTTGAAGAAGTGTATACTAGCAATTAAGATGAACAAGTAAATTTGACAAAGGAACTAATAGTTGTCCTGAAGGAAACCTGAAACATTTGGTGTGGGGGAAGGAATTTTGGAGGTATTTCTGTCTTCCTCAGGCTGCTTTCTTAAGAGTCACTGCAGAAAGCTGTGTTGAGAAAAGCAGACCAAGAGGGACTTTTGGAGCAGGTGAGTTAGAACCACTTAACTTTTCTTTTACTATGCTATGCTAGGTACTATATCTACACAGGATCATCCAGGGAAAACGTGAGAGTTATTTTAAAGCAGAGCAGAATATTATTTTAAACAACAAACTGGTGATGTTGAAACTCTGTGACTCTCAATTCTGCTAGGGCCAACAATTTTGAGGATTAAAAACATATGGGCTATAGATACAGAAGATATCCACAGTGCTTGGGGTATTATTTAGTGCTATTTGTATTATTCAGGCTAGCAAAAACAAACAAAAAGACGAGAAGAAAATCTCCTGTTACAGGGCATAAGCCATCCAGTAGATGATGTGAGTTGGAAAGAAATTTTATGGGAAAGTTTTTTCTGTAATTGCTCTCCTAGAGATTTCTTCATCCTTTCCCTAAAGCATCTGATTCTGGCTGCTGTCAAATAAGAGGTTACTGAACTAAATGTACTATTAATCTGACCCAGTATAGCAATTCCTGTGTTCCTGTGTTTAAAAGCAGGCTTTGTCTGCTGAGGGTTGTCTCTCTGGAATAAACCCTGCATTGGAGGCAAGGGAAAGGAAATTGTTCAGAAGCTTTTACACTGTTGCTATGTAATTTTGTATGTTATTTTGAAAAACCGTGTCTTTTTTTTTCTCCCTCTCCCTTTTTATGTGTATGCATGTTTTAAATTATAAAATATAGCTTCCCATTTGATGCATTTTCTGTTCAGTAGTACTCAGGACCATTGAGCAACATAATTATTTAGAATTATGTGCTTTTAAAAATTGAGGGACAAAGCCTTGATTGGCTGGTACATGGCTAAATGATGGGTTCTGTCCAGAAGGATATGAGCTGGGTGCCTTCATTGCCACTGGCCAGATCTGTTAATGTTTCTGTTTCTTCTTTAAAAGTGGAGAGTTTCTTAAAGGAGTGTATATTATTATTGTGGTTGTTATTAATCTGGGTTGGTGATGTTCTAGTGAAGCAAACTTTCTACCTTCACTAATTTTTGTTAAAGATCTTTCTGTTTTGCTAGAGCTGAAGAGGTTCAGTGAGCAACCAACCTACTTCTGCAGTGAGGTATGTGAAACAGAGTTGTAATGCCAAGGAACTGTGTGCCTTGGGTTTGTTGTGTGAATCTTAAATTGGACTTCCTTATTTTTCAAAGGCCTAAGAGTGGATGTGACAGTCAGACTATTTAACTCAGATCCTTTTAGCACATCAGATAAAACTGCTTCATGTAGATGCCTTTCAGTTTTCCTTATTGCTTTAAAAGGTGCCTCAGAGACATGAGGCACAAGTGTGCTTTGTTTCACCCAAAAAAATCTGAACTTCATATAGGGAGAATGTGTTTCATTTCCTTACCATGTGTCAACAACTGGATCTTAAACCTGTATTTATCAGATGCAGAACTGGTTTTGGAGGATTATCACTAAATCAAATGCTGGAGTGGAATTTATGTTCTCACTATAGCATTTCTCAAATTTTCGTATTATTCTACCTTTGGGCATTTAGTCTTTGATGCTTAGATCTGACATACAGAGGCTACATTTTTACATTCCTCTTTGTACAAGAGAATAGATATTTCTTTCTGTTTCAAACCCCTTACACTCTCGTAATAAAGACAATACACCTAATTCTTTTTTTATTATTATTAAGGCCCATCATTACTGTTCAAACACATGCAGGAAAAAATTGTCGTAGCTCACACACAGTAAAACTGTAGCCTTGGCATATTACTGTGGTTATAAAGTGTGTTTGAAGGGAGAGATCTTATGGTTTTCTTTAACACCTGGACTCCCATTATTACTGTGGAGTAGATCTCCTGATTTCTGATGTATATTATTAAAAAATCCCCACGTTTTTGTTTGGCAAAAACAGGGGCAGAGTGGTTGTGTGAATATGAGACCTGGTCCATGTTGTAAATGCAGCTTTTTATACAAAATAATGTTCCACAGGGGACTTTTTCTTGATGATCTTCAGTATTTCTTCCATCTCTTACTACATTAGAGCTCTGCATCATTTTTCTTGGAATATTCTTTCATGTGTCATGCAGTCAGGCATGCTGCTTGTAATATGTCCTTCAATATCTAAGTATTCCACACAATTTAGTCACTTTCCACTTTAAACAATTATTTATATAGGCTGGAGTGGTCTTTTTCCAGACTGTTTTCACTGTGGAACTCTGACAGTGCCCACAGGCTTGGCATTCGTGATAGGGGGATCTTCACATCTGTCATCAAATTATGCAATGGTGACTGAACCCAACATGGTCATTTTTCTTCCCCCTTCTGGTTCCTTCCCCTCTCCCTCACAAACTTGGATATGTGGTGTGGAGCACCATGATTCTCTTCATCTCACAGTCCCTGTAGTGATGGACTCCACATTGGGAATTGGGGAGCCATATGGGTGGAATATCTTCAAGAACTGTGGCTTATAGAAAGGAAATGACAGCCTTTACAGATGTCACTTATTTTGAGAGATTATTTCCATTAGTTGGCATCTTTATTGTATTCTCTTGCTCATGCATCGTTTTGAGGAAACAAATTGGTTTTTTCTGCCTACTTTGGATTTGCTTTAGCATATGGTGCTCTGTGAGACCCTATATAATGGACAAGTGTCTGATCCTCAGCTGGCATGAACAACATTAGCTGGAAGGAGGATGCAGTTGGGATAATACTGAGGGATGTGCTTCAATCTACATGTATCTTTCAGCCATCTCTGAGTGGACTATTCTGCTTAGTGATTTTTTGACCTGATTATAATCACAAAAGACATGAGTGGATTTTGAATGGCTTTATCTTAGTAACTGAGATCCTGTTTTGGTTTGGGTTTTTTTTTTTCTTTCTTTTTTTCTTTTTTGCCCTTGGGGATTAATTCATTTGCTCACCTAATGTGCATCTGTTGAAAGAACTTCAGGTGCTGTTAGAAAAGCGCTCTTTGTTGTGACATGTCTGGTTTGACTGTTCCCAATTCCAAGATATGCTCTACTTGGCTGCTGGTATTTGCATGGTTAAATCAGATTGTCTTATCAGCCTTGGGCACCCAGCTGGGCTTTCAGGCTTCTCACTCCTCTGTGTTCTTTGTAGTGCATTGGTCTGCTGGATCCTCACTTGTGAAGTGCTGCTGTCCTGAAAATCACGCAGGAAGAGCTGTGGTAAGATCATTCTGCCACAGTGGAGAAAGGCATTTACCAGACACATAACGAGTGGTATGGAATGCACACCTGCCCAGCTGTCTGACTCTTGATATATTTTTTTTAGACAATAAATGCAGAGTACCTAGCAAAGTGACTCAGACTGCACAGCCTGGTAAGCACAGCTGAAGGATGGATT
Source organism: Pomatostomus ruficeps (assembly GCA_013400735.1). Classification (NCBI taxonomy): domain Eukaryota; kingdom Metazoa; phylum Chordata; class Aves; order Passeriformes; family Timaliidae; genus Pomatostomus; species Pomatostomus ruficeps. Next base: position 5,505 of record VYZT01032350.1, on the reverse strand, counting down.
GCTGCAGCAGGGATGGTGCTGTCGGTACCAGGAGATGGGTCTGTGCTGGCTTATACTCAGCAGCACACTGAGCTTGACTGCTGGCAAGGGGGTAAAGGTGCTGCTGGGAGCTTTGAGAGCATTGCTTCTCTTACTGGCTTCCATTTATTGATGTGTGTGTGCGTTGGAGGTTGCAGAAATGAGCATCTTGTTGCCAAGGCTGAGTATCCTTGCTGTTGTTCTGCTTGTGGTGGTTCAGAATTGGTCAGAGGCTTATTGGAAGAAGCCCTGCCTGAACCACACTGTCTTTCCACAGGAAGAGTCATCTTTGGCACTGTTAGCCAAACTTAGCATCTCCTGGGGGATTCAAAATGTTTTTGAGAGCTTTGCTCTTAACCCATGTCTCATGACCTAATTATGAAAATACTCACTGCTACTTTCTTAAATGTTTTCAAAATTCATTATTTTAATACATTACTTTGCCAGTGAAGCTGAAAGATTAGTGATCACAATGCATTCAGAAGCTAAGTGCTGCCCTGATAAGTGTTTGAGCTGGGTTATGGCTGAAATACTTGAATATGATGGCAGGTTTGGGCAGGTCTAAGTGCTGCATGGTAGTGCATTACCTGTCTCCATCCCTAAGAGTCTGCATGCAACTTCTTTCTGCACAGTGAACATGAAGTAATTCAGGCTGGTTTCTCTCCCCACAGAAGTGGGAAAGGTGTCTTGCATTTACGAGTGGAAAGATCCTTTCAGAAAAGGGCTTGTAGGGAATGATTGCTGTGCAGTTAATTCACACACTTGCTTACTCTGCAAGAATACCTTTGTGTTGTCTCAGAAGTCCTGCCTCACGGACTGGTGGGCATGACACGAGTCTCCTTGAATTTTGTCAGTGCTTAGGTTCTTCTTTGTTGCTTTTGGATGTGAAATGTAAGGTCATAGTTCATGTTGGTCTTTCTTACCATGTAATCCATCTGTCCAGCACCTCTAACAGACAATTCTGGGATATAGATCTTCTGAATGTTAGAATGTGGAAAAGATGTGCTGGTTTTGTGGTTACTGTGATTGATTATTGCACCTCTGTCCTTATGACCTGACTGATAAGGTTTTTGCAACATTTTCAGATGATTCAGAGGATGGCTCTGAAGGTGCTTACATGTGCAGTGTTATCTCAGTGTATTATTAGCATTTTGCAATTGCTTTATTGGCTCCCTGTTAAGCAAAATATTGACAATAAAAATGCTATTTTTGTTCTGTGATCCATGCTATGGCTGTGTCCCCTCCTAGTTAATGGCTGTGCTTGTTCCTAATTTTGCTACCCTATTGTTCCTGTGACAGGGAGCTACAGAGAACAGAGGTTTTAAAATAGATGTTCATAATCTCCACCAGCCCTCTGGCATATTCCGCTGACCCTCAGGGAGTCTTACTGGGAATATATTGAAACTTGTGGTACGTAATAAGTGAAGGTTCAGGAGCCTGATGTAGACAGCAGAAATGTCGTCTTCTGGGTAAAGTAGGACAGAAGACTCTAATAACTCAGAGGAATTACAGAACCTTTCAGCAGACAGACTACTAGACTTGACGTATATAACAAAAGGTGATAAATTATGTGTGTTAAGTTATTTTGTGTTAGCACAGCGTCCACACCTCTATGATATTAAGATGATAGATGCATCTCTAGTCCAACAGACTAGTGTTCAGAAACAAAGTTCACAACCAGTGCTTGAACCCTCTTTTTCCCCCTGTTCCACTTGGATCACCATCCTCAGTTGATAAATGGGTGCAGCAGGGATGTAAACTTCTCTAGCTCAGAGGAAGTACGACTTCCAGCCTTGTAGTGCAAAAAACCTGGACTGCTAACAGATTGAACCCACCTCCTGAGCATAGTGTCTTGCCTCCCAGCTCTTGGGGGATTGGGAAACCTACATTATTTCACAATTCAGGCACAGCCCCTACAAAATCCTCTTTCAGGTTTCTCAGACAGCCTCCTGAATAATTATTCATTTTTTGAGTGAACCCACATGCTCATCCTAACAACGAGTTTAGATTACTCCAGATAGCCGAATTTTTCTTTGCAGTTAAGTGGATTCTTGCAGGATCCTTCGTATGGCTTGTAAAGTGAAGTGTGCTGAGCTGAGGCAAAACCTTCTGCTGTAGTGCACATTTTCCAAATTAAACAGAACTTTATTCTCATCTTTTTTAATCTCAGTGACTGTTGAAGTCTTTTTCCTTCTTTGCATAGTGTGTGAAGGTCACATACTGCACTGACCCTTCAGTGCATTTTCAAGCAACACATCTGTGCCATAGTGGGGCACAAAAGGATCTGTACTTACTGGTTATCCAGATACTGAACAAAGTAGAAATTAAAGATGTAGAGCATTTTCTATCTTAATCTGGTGAGGAAAGCAAGTCTAATGACAGTATTTGCCATTGTAGCTAGACATCCAGGCTGGATGAATCTGACTACTTGGTTCCATCCTTAGTGGCACTAAAGATATCCTGCCCATGCAGAGGAAGGCTACCCAAATGACCTCAGACAGGGAGAGGATGTGGTGCTTTGCTTTATTGTAGTGGTTCTGCTGAGTTTTCTGAGAAGTGGGACTTCTCAGGAATATACCTCTAAGGCTGGACAGAGAGATGAGACTTGCTTCTGTGCTGGAATAGTCATCTCTAGCAATTAAAAAAACTAACAGCAAAGGCTGCAGGTCTAAATTGCCCTGATCCTTCCCAGCATAACCCTATGGTGACTTCACATCACCTGTACGAATGTTCAGATAAAGCATAGCCATCAAAATTTACGTTTTCTGCAACCCCTACTCGTAGAATGTTTGATGAATCATTTTCCTTGACTCCTGGCTTCATTGATTGGGGTTTTGAGACCAGTACCAGTAAAAGTTGTCACTGGTGTTGCATGTCTTTGTGCTCTCCTTTAAGGAAGTATCTCTTATCATCCTGTTTCTGCAGTGCATGTTGTGACTGTAGAGTGTTGGCCTCCCAAAGAAATTCACTTTTCTGTCAAGGAACCGCCCTCCAAAGCTGCTTCCCTCTTCAGCTTCTAAGCCAATGAAGTACTCTATTCTTTTAATAACTCCCAGGCCACGATCATTTACTAGGGATCTTCCGTCTGTCACCAGAACAATAACATCACTTGACCCCCTCTTACTGATCTCGGAGGCCTCTTGAAAGTTATAAACACTCAGTATAAGGCCTTTTTAGTAGTTGCAGTGATGGTAAGTGCTGTATTTGCTGTTGGTCACCATGACATGTTTCTCATCAGCTAGAAGGTTAAGGATGAGCATTCTGAGAGCATGCTGGGGAGGCTTCAGATAGATTCCCCACTCCTCCTCGCTGTAGCACCACTTGGGAAGCGATTGGCATACTTGAAAATGTCTGCACATCCCATAGTATTGGATGATATTACTGAACATAGGCAGCAGGATGTGGTTTTTCTTGCTTACTCAGTCTCCCTTCCCTTGGCCTCCCGTCTCTTTCCAAGAGCTCTTCTCACAAAAGCCTGTTTTGGCTGGGAATCCATGTGGTGCTCTCTTGTGGTACCTCGTAGGCAAGGGTAAAGACCAATTAATTACCAGTTAAGGAGAAGACTTCAGTGGAAGTTCTTTCTGGTGGACAGGGAGCATGTCCTATTCCGAATTTAATCAGAGGTGCTACCTTTCCCTTATGGATAGGTGAGTATGCTGTCCATTTAAGGTGCTACCTGTTGGCCTGTGTAAGTCTTCCCAAATCCTAGAAGCATGTTGGTGCTGGTTGCAGCTTGCCTTTGTTACCTGTGGTTCTTTTTCCCTCCTTTGACATGATGAGGTGGGAGCCCAAGGGATAAGTTCCTTAGTCCTGTCAGTGATCATATCTCATCTTCGTGGTTGCCATCTCACATAGAAACAGCTACAAACAAAACAATCTGATTGGACACATAGGACAGTAAAGGATAATTTGGATTCCTAAATCCAGTCTCGTTTTTCTGACCTGTGGAGAGAAACTGTGCAGGAACACAGGACATCTGCTGAAAAAATGTGGTCAGAGAACTAAAGCAGTAGGCACAGCACCTTGAGCAGGAAAAGCTTTGTACTGAGTTTCTGGTTCTATGAGACTTGAGGGACCAACCTGCTTTTTAAGAGCTGTTTTTTGCTAACTACCCTGTGTTGTTTAAATTGTGGATCATCTGAACTGTGTCTGAGAGATGTGTTTTTCCTTTTGAGTTTTGTGGATGGGCAGAAACAAGGAAACAGGTTCAGTCTGCAGAAAACCTCTGCAGCTTTGGTCTGGCAAATCTCTGATTTCCTAAGCCTCTGTAGCACATGGGATAGTCTCTTGCAAAGGATATTCTCAGTATGGAGTTACTGTTTTAAATCCTTGGAAACATTAATAAGGAACAACAGAGATGACAATGCAAGAACAAAAGTGTTGATTCCACTTAAAGAGCAATTTTAAGCATTAAGAAATAGCTTTTAAATTTGGGGAGTGTAATGAGCGTGCAAGTTCGCTTAAACTTGGGGAGCAGGAAGCTCAGTTACCTTTCCTTTGGTTTCCATAGATGAAAGAGAACTTTTTTGCTTGACTGTCCTTCAGGATTTTTTGAATGTGACAGAGTAAGTAAGGAATGCACTTAGTTACAAAGCAGAGTGTCCTATATACCAGGACAAAATGTATTCAAAGCCCTTTGAATTCTCTGCAGAAAACTGCAAGAGAGCCCCTTACAGAGGTGATTGAAAGCCACAGCACAGGAAATCAACTTCTCATCCTGTACATAAACATGAGCCAATTCTACTATATCTGGCTCTCGGGGCAGTACACACAGTAAATTGTTAACCCCATCACCTGACCTAACCATTTATCTTTACTTCTCAGTATAGTTTTGGCAACTGCTGAGTAATGAAAGAAACATGGAATGCAGATAGCTG
>VYZT01032327.1:2997-14133 GCA_013400735.1 Pomatostomus ruficeps | reverse complement strand
TGATCATTTTGGTGCCTCCTCTGAACTCTCCAACAGCTCTATGTCCTTCCTGTGCTGGGACCCCAGAGCTGGAGGCAGCTCTGCAGGTGGGGTCTCAGCAGAGCAGGGCAGAGGGGCAGAATCCCCTCCCTCCCCTGCTGCCCACGGGGCTTTGGATGGAGCCCAGGACACTCTTGGCTTTCTGGGCTGGGAGTGCCCATGGCCGGCTCATGTCCAGCTCTCACCCCCAGCATCCCCAAGTCCTTCTGGGCAGGGCTGCTCTCGATGTGTTCATCCCCAGCCTGGGCTGGCACTGGGGATTGCCCTGACCCAGGTGCAGCACCAGCACTTGGCCTGGTTAAACCTCATGGGATTCTGGGGGGCCACTCCTTCATCCTGTCCATAGCAACACTTTTCACTTTCTTCTCTGTTGCTTTCTTGATAATTCCTACTTTGATTCTTGACTGCTCCTTGGCAATGAGCAGAATATTTCAAAAGAAATGTCCCCAGAATCAGAAAATTCCAGAATGACAAAAACTAATTTAGGAGCAAGAACAGGCCACAAATACTGACTCCAGGGATACTCTAACACCGGTAAGTGATAGTCTTTCATGACTAATAGCAGCCCAGAATGACAAGTAATCTAATGGCTGGGTTTGAGGCATGACCAAGAACGATTTCACATACATTTCAGCACCCAACAGATTGTATTTAAGGATGCAGAGTGTCACTGCAGGCTGTATGGAGCACTGTGCAGCCTCTGCACCACTCTTTGGCTCCCCAAACACCTGCAGACACCACCACAGAGTCCTTCTGCTGTCCTCTAAATTTTGGTTTACGCCCACAACACTGGGAAGAGGAACACCAGCTGAAGGCGACATCTTACTCTTCCTGCAGCTTCTTAGGCTATAAACCAGTCACATGTTTCAGTTACATCTTAGGTCAAAGCTACAGACATGACTTCACCTGCTTCCTAAAGATGAATAACAAATGTTCCTATGTATTTAATTCAGACTTGGAATAAGCAGCTGCTTCTCTCACCAAAATGTGTCTGCATGTGGTAGATTGAACTTGTCCCAATGGAAAAGAGAGATCCAAGAAGAGGGGAAAGATGAAGAAAGTAGTCGATCAATGTGTATTATAGAAAAACATTCCTCTAGATGTACTACAGCAATCTCTTACACTTTTCCTAGAGTTCTCCAACATTTTCTGTCTTTCTAAAATTTTTTCCACAACTCACATATTCTTAAAATATCCTATCACAACAGTTTTTTTACTGAAAATGTATTTTTTCTAAAAATCTAAATGATATGCAGGAATGTTTTGAACTGCAGAAACTCATAATTTTTTTCATACAAAATGAAAGTAAAAACATATTATGTTTTATTTCAAGTATAATTAGAATGAGTGTTTAGAAAAAAAGTTGCTATTTTTTAGTTCAACAAAGCAATACACAACATTTCCCATGTCACATTTCCTCATGAAAGATGTACTTCAGACTATCTTTCCTTTTTTTTGTTCTTGTAAATCATGGCTTTTATCTCCTATCATACAGGAAGGGCTATATTTAATTCACTTGATTTGTGGTATTGCTTAGTGAATTGGGAGATAGGGCCCAGCCAGAGAGATTAGCCTGGAGGAGAAGACAGGAATATCAGGCTCCCAAAATTATATGCTGCCTTTGGCTAGATTTCTAAACTATGACATGGGAATAATTTGCAATCCCAGCTCCACTTGCTTGCAGTGTGGCATCTTGGGTAAGACATGTTACTCTGCTATGCCTAAAAGGCAATGCAAATACAGCAGTAGTTTTTAGGAATCAAGTCAGAGAAGCCACTGACTGCTGCTTTTAAAGCTCTGGTTCCTAATGTATTATAAAAAATTGGTATATTACTATTAGCACAATGGCTTAAACAAGGTTGGACAAGTGGACAGATCATCTTGGGCTGTTATTTACCATGAAAGAGAGAATAGACTGTGTCCAGGAAGTAGAGACTGTTCAGCCTGCCTACAGATTTTTCCAGGGCAATAGTGAGTATTGCACTCGCTGACCTCTACACCTGACCTCCATTGCTGACCTCCATTGGTGCAGATTAGTGTCTAGGTTTTTTCATGTATCTGTTAGGTATATATATAAATGGATCATTTTCTCTCCATATTTTATCCTCTTTTTCTACATATCCTTAAATATTAGCAAATTACATTCTCATTAAAATGCAGGTAGGTTCTCACACACAGAAAGTCACTGACATACAGAAATAAAAAAGGACAAAGCCTGCACATTGTGTTGCCAATACAGTAAATTATTTGGAATTCAGAAAAGTTCTATATTCAGAGCAACAACACCAGACTTTCTTGAAACTGAGTTTCAGTTCTGAAAGAAACAATATAGATTGTTCCCTCCCTGTATGATACACATCAAGTGTTATAAGTGTGCTATTTTTCTTTGTTTGAGAATACAATGAGAATGTATCTCAGAATAGGTTAGTTTTCAAGACTCAGCCAGTAACTCTTTTGCAGTGTTTTTAGATACACTGGGAGGATCTGGGTTTGTTTATCATTGCCTCTCCTTTCTTTTGGACCTGAAGAAATTTATCTGTATGAGAGAGAAGTGTTGCAAGCACATCAACTGGAGGCAGGAGGAATCTTACACTGTCCTGCAAAAAACCATGGGAGAGGTCCTTCCTGCACATCCTGAATTAATAATTTGGTCAGTAGACTGTAATGCAGAACTTTTTTGACATTCTGGGGAGCTGTATTAAGATGCTGATTCCTGTAATATTTGCCAGCTACCCAACCTCAGCAGAAATTTGAATTAAGTCAGGATATAAGAATTTGATCCCAGAATGCAAAGGATGAGAACATGGGCATTTCAGGCTTGTGCAGAGGAGAGAGACCACTCTGTTTCTACTCACCCTTACCTGTATTGGTGTTGAAAGAATTTTCTCCTCTGGGTGTTTCTCACACGGTAACATGCTTCCTGAAAGCTGGAGAAAGCTCCTACAGGGATCTCAGATTCTTCACATACCTTTACCTTCATTGAAAGATGCTTTTTTTCTGATCTGGTTCATAGTCCATTCAGTGTGAAACTTCTTGGTATATTATATAGTTTTGATATTTCTTCCCCTGGATTATTGTCTGTTCCCCTAGTAGTTCTGAACTCATTAGTGGTGTTAAAATGATTAGCTGGATACAGCTCATAGGCAGTTAGCAGAAGATATGACAAGCATCCCAGTGCTTCCTGAAGGATAGAGAAACAAATTTTTTTTTGTGAGATAAGCACTTCTTATGCCTTATAAAAGTAATTTGCAAATTTTAGCATGACAGCCTTTTTTATATTCTGAAATACACAAGTTTTAAAAACATTCAGGCATATAAATGGAATGAATGCATTCAGTTCCTTAAGAGATCTTGACTGAAGCTACTCCCAAAGATGATAAAATGCATTGGAGTCATATTGGGTTTTGTGTGACAGGTTCCCGAAGCTATCTTTGAAGGATATTGTGACTGCTGTGGAAAGTCAACGGACCCATAAATGTACCACCTCTTTGATGGGCTGTGGATTTCTGACAACCCAAACAGATCCCCTGTAGGCTACTATGCACACCTCTTCCTATGAAGAGGAAAATGCTCGCAAGTGTAATTTCTTTCTCCATAGGCTGATATAAGGAATCCTATGTCTGGCACTAATGAAATTCCAAGTAATATTGCATGTCAACACCAAAACATATTTGTGTTATCTTCATATATAGTGATAACATTTTTTTTTCTTTTTGTCTTCCTAGAAATACTCTTTCTGCTCAAGTTGTCAAAGCACTGAGGTTGGTCAGAGAGGCAAAACAATTTAGTGAGTTCATGGAAGGTGAAAGAGCTCAAATTACAGGTGCTTGACTTAGTGCACTGTCTGCATTCCTTGAAGTTCCCAAACCTGCACTCAGCATGGGGGATTGTGACATTTTAATGGCTCCTTTCCTCTCAGTGTGTGGAAATGTGCTTGTGCATCAGGCAGCTCAAAAAAGGGGATTCTGCTTTTCAGTAGTCAGCAAAATTAATCCTTGACTGAAAGACAGTATTTCTAGACCAGGAAATCAGGAGCCACTGCAAAGTATTTAAACCAATTAGTCAAATAAAGTAGATGTTAACACAGAATTCTAACTTTCTTCTGATTAATGTAAATTGAGAAATCTCCACTTTGATCTTATCTCTCAGTTTCCCTCTTCAGTCTGCCTTCCAATTGCGAGGTTTTATTTTGATGGTTGTTTTGGGGTTTTTTGGTTTGGTTGGTTTTTTGTTTAGGGTTTGTTTTTTTTTTTTAAGTAAAGTGTTGACAGAAATGACACTGTAGTGACATTAGCATCCTCCGCCCTCTGCATGCCCATGGTAAGGAAATGGGAAGCATGAGAGAAACCTGTAAAGGAAAGAAAAATAAAAATCATATCATTTTCCCTGTCATCTACATAAATTGTCTTTTTAAAATTATTTCTCACCAGTAAGACTGTGCAAACCTTACTGCATTGACAAGTTCCTGTTCATCTATAGGTTCTCAAAATAGTAGCTTGAGGAAGAGTGACACACAAGATTACATATGCCTTCTGTTGGTTTAAAGCAATGTTTAGTTCTATCACACTGTTCAAAGCTCTTAATCACATTGCTCAACACAGAAGTTTTGTCATCATCAACATTCCTTCAGCACCTTAGAAGAGCTTTCAGAGTCAGTAACATCATTGGAAGCAATTTTCACCCTTGAATTACTGATGTCTCTGTATGAAATGTGCAGCTTTTCCTTGCAGAAAGCATTGCTGAGGTGTGATAAATATGTTATTTGCAATAAAGGTCTTGGAGGGAGGGACCATAGAGATCCCAGGCAGCAGAAAGGTCCTTGTGTCTACTACCATGTAGTGATTGCATTTTTCTGAGCATCACACTTGCTTTTTGTGGCAAATGTAAAGTGTAAACATATGACCAACATTCATAAACCTGGTAAACTTTTTATTTACAGAAAATATCTGGCTGAAAGTTCCAAACCACAATTGTAGCAAGCACTTTTTATTGTTCAGCTGCAGCACCCAGATCACCTAGATGCAATATGTATGGTGAAGTACTAGGATTGATTCAACATTTTACTGCTTTTGTTTTTCATCACTTTTTTTTCTGAGGGGGAGATGGAGACAGCAGTGCAAGAGGAATCCCAGAGGGGATGCACAGTGTGCTGCTTGCAGGTAACAGAGACACAGAGGGACAACTACAACTAATATTCAGCTTTGAGGAAGGAAATGAAATCAACAACGTTGCTATGGCAGTGTCCTCTCCCTTTCCTTGCTGAAGTAACAACCCTCTGCAGACATAAAGCACGACTTTTATATATGCTTACCACAAAATTTCAGTATTTCAAGAAATAGCTATGGAGCTCTTGCCTTGTAATGTTGCTTTCGTGACAATGCACATTTTTCAGGCCCATGGGGGTCTGCTCTGACACTGTCACAAGGTCCATAGACCATATGTCCTGTGGATAGATTTCAGTCTTTGGTAGAGTTGACTGGGACTGTGGGAATTAGATAACCTCTGTTGTCCCCTCTACTCCTGTGCTCACAAGAGGCTGGTTCTACAAAGCCTTATGTGCAGTTTCTGTTGCACTGTATACAAGGAATCTCCAGTCTTCTGGGATATATTAATTGCCTTTGATCTGGATTATGTCTTTCCTAAGACATATGCCTTCCTGCAAGTGCAAGTCTCAGGTAATCATAGTTTACATTCCTCTCAGTTGTTGATATAATGGTAGAAACTACTTGAAAATCTGATCTGTGCCAAAGTTCACTGAGCTTTAGTGCTGGGCCAGGCAGCTGCTGCATGGCTTGTACTGCCTCCCTCAAACTCTGAGATCATGCCAAAATAACTGCTATAGACAGGGGGTTTAGCAAAAAGCCTCAAAACATTTGGATATCTATGAAATATTAAAAAAAGGAGAGAGAAAGGGTGAGACAGAAAAGCAGTAAGTATTCCTATTTAAAAATAAAAGGAAAAGAGCAGTACTCTAAGCGCTGAGACTTTCATCAAGCGTATCTCTCATCCAGACTAAATTGTGGGCCTAATGTATGAGAGAAAAATAGAAAATTGCCACATGTGCACAGTCACATAATAAGCAAATGTTAATTGATGTGCTTTGTTTGTGATAGCTCCTGCGAGATTTGCAATGAGCAAGGCTTTTCTGTATGGGCAATTCCACAGCATATGCTAGCACATCCAGGAAGAGTCATCATGTCTAAGTACTTTCTACCATCTGCTAGGAAAATGGAAATATTGAAAGATTTCTCTCAATTTACCCCAGTGCATTTATGTACGTAGCTCTGATTTCAGCCCTATCTCTTTTGACCCATGAAGCTAAATGCTATGTTCTTAATGCTTTTGTGGAGTTCTCTGCTGTGAGCCTTTTGCAGAGAAAAATACGCAAATGGATGCATTGATACACAGTAATACACGTCCATACGCAGATACATACAAAACACACTGTATAGTTTCCTGCGGGTAAAGGATGAAAGGATTTCTTTTTGAGTCAACTTACCAATTCTTTGGTTTGTGTGCTCACATTCACACTGTGCAGTTCAAGGACAGTAATTATTTTTCTACTGACACAGATTTGTCAATCAGCTCCAGTTTTTGAGCCTGCCTATCTCCCCCCTCAAGCCCTGGAAAAAGACATTTCTCACCTCTGTCCGTCCTGTTGCTTTTGTGGTCTAAAATGAATTCTTGAATCCAGGATTTTATTCAAGGATCCCACAGCTGGTCCTTGCTACCTCTGTTTACAATGGCTCATCTGTTAAATGAAGATGATGGAAATTAATTTTATTCTGGGCAGTTCCTGAGATTTCTAACAGTATATGGGATGAAAGTTGGTGGATAAGCAAAATTTCATACTGTCCTAATGTAAGAGTTTCAAGGTTGAAATCTGAGATAATAATTAAAAAAAAAAAAAAAAAAAAGAGTAGGGCTGCTGCCAGATTTCCTTCTAATCTAGTTTACTTCTCCTTTAACCATCATATTATGCTGAATTAATGTGCTTTGAGAAGACTTGTCTAGGGTCCCCACGTCAAAAAGGGTGTGTCATGGAAATTTTCACAAAGGAACAAAATTTCAGGCAAGGAGAAACTTAGGTAACCCTAAACCAACCACAATGGAATTTGTTAGCATGCAGAACACTTCAAGATTAAATATTTTGTCTATAGAAATCATCATTGTGGAAATACAGGATCTATTCTCAATGAGACCAGCATGACACTTAGCTCTTTTGTTTAGTTTCAGTGTAGGATTTATATGGTGCAGTGCCAAAGCCTGAAGGTCCTATTTTCAGACATCCAGTCCCAATAATAGAATCTAAAATTCACAGTTGGGCTTCCAGAACCCTACACCATGGATAAAGAGTACATCCATACAGTAAAAAAAAAAAAAAAAAGATCTGTATACTGCAGAGGAAAAAATCTGTGTCCTACAAAGGAAGCCTTCACCATTTTCTTTGGTTGAGTCTAAAGTGAAGGATATGTGTGCAAAGTCATGTCTCTCTAAATCTTAGAAATTTGACCCAGGGCTGCACCTACCTGAGGTGGAGTTTCTCAATGTCTCTTTATGTGCCTGCCATGGAAGTTGGAGGTGCCATCCACCTTTGATTTCACGCCTGCAGCAACCAACTGGAATAAAAGAGCAACATGTTCTTCCCTCTTTTCAACCAGAAGGCAGCAAATCCCACACCTATCAATAATCATGATATTGCTAATTCCTTCATTAGGTGTGTAAGTGCTTTCATAAATCTATCTTGGGTCATCTGCAAATGTGGAGGCAAAACAATCGCAAAGTAAAGGAAAGGGGGGGCAGCTATGGAAATAACACTTTTCCCATTAACTGTAGACCGTAATCTCCTGTGTATGTGATTTGTTTCAGAGTTATCTTGTGAACTCCAAGAAGAGAGTTATTTTCTATTAAAAATAGAAGTAAACATTTAACTGTATTTCTCACTTCTACTGCATAAGAAAAGTGACACACACACATACACACTCAACCTCCTCTTGATGAGAAAAACAGATGAGAACTTAAATGCAAATTCTCAACACAGAAGTAATTATCTATAGCTGATATATATGCTGGAAAAATAGGATTTATTACAGAAGTCGTGACACTGCTGTAAGGATAAAATGATGCTAGGAGAAAGCTTTTCTGAAAGAAACTAAAATGTTGAATACCTGAAGAAAATTGCAGGAATAAGTTGTACACTCATTAACTTAATTGAGTTGATGTACATGCAAAACAATATTAATAAACATATCACAAAAACAAACAGGTCTGTATGGTGCTAAGAATGATTGACATGGAAACACACAGCAGCATGCTTTCTTCCATCTGCTTATCATTTCAAGGATTGATAGGTAAATAAAATTAATTCTGACTGACTGGTAAAGGGCTGCATAAAGATCTATAATATTCAGTAAATAGTTTGTCATTGCTATTTGAAAGTAAAATTGACAGGATATGACATCCTATTTACTTCCAAGAAAGAGCAATTATGTTGTGTACAGAAAAAGTGACTGATTATAACATTACATGACATTTTGAAGCTAACAGCTTCAATTACTATATCCAAATTATGGCCAAGAAAAATATGCCTTGTGGGCATCTCACTTGATGTTTTAACTTAGAGGAGAAATGTAATTAAAAAATAGGCAAGGACATCCTCACCAACTTGAGATGAACAAGAAAGGAAACATGATGCTAGAGGGCTTGCATTTTTGTTATGAAAAAGCACACTTAAATAAATGTGAAGAGAAAACATCCTTCTCTCTCTGTCTTCCTGTCTTGCTTTGGAACACAGAGGGAGTTTATAATTTGTCTCCCTTATGAAACCACCATGCTCCTGAAATGAGGAGTGATATCAGTCCTTTGGGTATAGGTCATATTGCATGTGTTAGGAATTTCTACAGGTCATTTGCTTATATAAACTCAGCACTACCAGTTCTGCCTGTGATCAGTGAATATGGTCCAACCATGTACTTGAGAGATCTGTTTTATCCACTTGTGTACAAACCTTCTGTTTTGGTAGTCCCGTGTCTGGAGAAGTCAACCTGCCTACACTCATCACTACCAACCAGCACATAATCCTTAAAGTTTTAAATACCCATGTTAAAGACTAAGCACTTAAAGCACCTTACAAGGACCTTTTAAGATTAAGGAAAGTTAACATTTAGTATCTTGGTTTAGAGGCAGTGCTTCTAATTATGAGACAGCATCCAAAAGGACAGCAATGTGAATTATTACCTTATGTTCATGATGTAAAATTTATATGAGGTGTTACTGATAAATGAGAGTGTTTTTTAACCATATTGATAGAAATACATGCATTGACACAGAAGCAAGCTATGGAGAGTAGAATTAAACCCTACATGATTTATTTATAGCACTCTGTAGATGGATTGTGGCCCAGAACTTTTTTGCCATGATCTCATTTCAGGCAGCTTATTACAATATGTCTGAGTTCAGGGTTGGGGTTTTTTTCTTTTCTCTTTTTGTTCACCAAGTACAGTTCAAACTTAAAAGCTTCATCAGCTCCTGAGACCCATCCCTATTACATGGGCTGGATATTTTCCAGTGTGACCTGCAGCTTGTTTGCCACCCACTGCTCCCAGCACGCCTGCACAGACACACCACAGGACGCAGCAGAGTTGAGAGACAAAAGCTGCACAATTCTCTCTGACAAGGTGCTGTTCTTACGCATCCATACACTGTGCTGCCCTCGTGTCCACAAAGACACGGAGATCACATCACGGTGGCGGCACTCACATTTGATAATGCTACAGAGTACCTTGATCCTGTGAATTCAATGCCTGAAAAGGTTCAGCAAAATATGTTCTGAGGAAAATTAATCTGTCTGAATCATATCTAATCTTTCTGATGAAACACTTACATGCTTTGCATTTAGACAGTCTTGTCTCTGTGTTTTCTCAGTCCTGTGCATTATCTAGTTAAGAGTAAGCTTTTAAATAAGAAAATGTCTTGCTTGAGATTAAAGTGCATTCTGAATATAATTTGAATCAGGTGCTCTAAGAGTTTTGTTCCTAGGAGGGTATCCAGCAATTAAAATAAAATGAGATCATTCCGTACTGTACAACGTGTTTAAATAAAGATTTTACAGGCTGAGCATGTAGTCCTTGCACACACAAAGGTAACTTCAAGGATTTCAGCAATACCAGCAAACGGACATTTCATCCCAGGAGGACTAGTAATAATGTTGACATTTCAGACACACAATAAAAAAGCTCTATACCCAAAATATTAGCCATATTATTTTCCCAGAGTGAATACAAACGGGCTACAATTCCATGTGCATGACTGAAATTCCTGGTGTTACTTTGTTATGCAAAAACCTTTTAGAACTGATCATAAAAATGTCAGAAAAACCTTCTGCATCCAGAAAACTTTCTCCTTCTCAATACAATGATAACTCAATCACATTTCTAGAGACAATATGTGTACATTCTACTTGTTGGCCAAGTATATAATTAATTATTGAATCTCTGTGAATAACACCATGATTAAACAAACCTGAGAGGATATATGTATAAAATGTACCAAGGCTGAAAATACATGATGCTGTATGGCTGTTTTGTTTGTAAAGGAAAGAAAATTGTACACAAAAGTCATGATGATCTTAGTGGCAATGCAATTTTCAGTCATGAGGATTAGGTACTTTGTAGGTTTTACTCACTTCCCTGTGTGTCGTGGTTTTGATCCTGGGTAAGTGCCAGGCACCCACGGCAGCCACTCACTCGTTCCCTCCCCTGCCACAGCTGGGCAGATGAGGGAAGGAGAGGGGAAAAAAAACTGAGGGAATTAACTCAAAGGTCTATGAGTTGAGATAAGGAACTGGGAGAAAACGCTCCAAGGACAAACTAGGCTCAGCTTAAAAGTTGCAAAAGTGAAAATTTATTACTACCTGAGTTAGAAGGAGAATATGAGAAATAAACTAAACCTTTAAAAGACACTGTTCTTTCCACTCCCCACCCCTCCCTCCCTCCCACCAACAGTGCAAGGGGGGCAGGGTGTGGGGGTTCAGGTCAGTCCATTTCTAAGATCTTCTTCCCCTGCTTAGGGAGAGGAGTTTTTTCCTCTGCTTTTGCC
>VYZT01032326.1:0-20449 GCA_013400735.1 Pomatostomus ruficeps | reverse complement strand
GGGACTCCTGCTGAAGGCTGGGGGGGCTCACGCGGGAGGGGAATGTGACGTAGGAGTGCTTCCCCCCCAGTCTTCTCTTCCCCAGGGGCCTTCTTCAGGATGTGTCCCGCGATCCCAAGCTCTGTTCCAGCCACCCAGAGCACCCGGAGCGGCTCCTGGCACCTTGTGGGAGCGTGGAAGCAGCGGGGTGGGCACCGTTCGTGGGTGCTGTGCAGAAACTCCTCCTGTTAGACACGCTGTGGGGGCTCCAGGGCAGCAGCACTGGTGCAGAGGGAGCCCTGGAGCCTCCCACTTCTTCCATCAGAGGTTTCCTGCTCCGAGAGCCGGGCAGTCGGCGTGGCGATGGGCGATGGTGGGAGCCCCCCATTGCTCCCTGGGGGCTGCAAGTCGTGCTGCTCTGGGTGTTGGCCACAGGCAGGACCTGCTGCATTTGGGGAGCCCAGGCCACACTCACACGCCTGCCAAGAGCTTCTGGAGCTTCTTCCCAACTTCCCGTTGGTTCCTGGGCCATGGATGCCGGGGATTTGATGTTTCCAGCTTGGCTCTGACACCCAGGCCCCTTCCCTGGCACAGGCATGATGGGGCAGGGGATGTATTTTGCTCCCTCCAGCCTTTTGCTCATAAATACCAGCTGTGTGTATTCAAGTGGGGAATCTGGGGTGTAAGGAAGGGCCACTCTCCAGGCAGGTGGCTTCTCATGGCCCCGTAAAACCCCGGAGGGATGAACAGGGATGAGGAGCGGCCATAGGGACGCTTCTGGCTCACTGGATGAGATTCCTGCTGGACATGAGGTGAAGGCAGCACTGCAAGGTGCCATGGGAGTCACTGGGCAGAGGGGCCACAGCACCTGGCCGCTGGAGGCACAGCCCTGGCAATGCACCTGCCTGCAGGGACGGGACCGAGGGACTGCCAGGAGCCAGCGCTGCCTGCGGGGACGGGACCGAGGGACTGCCAGGAGCCAGCGCTGCCTGCGGGGACGGGACCGAGGGACAGCCAGGAGCCAGCGCTGCCTGCGGGGACGGGACCGAGGGACTGCCAGGAGCCAGCGCTGCCTGCGGGGATGGGACCGAGGGACTGCCAGGAGCCAGCGCTGCCTGCGGGGACCAGACTGAGGGACAGCCAGGAGCCAGCGCTGCCTGCGGGGACCAGACTGAGGGACAGCCAGGAGCCAGCGCTGCCTGCGGGGACCAGACTGAGGGACAGCCAGGAGCCAGCGCTGCCTGCGGGGACCAGACTGAGGGACAGCCAGGAGCCAGCGCTGCCTGCGGGGACCAGACTGAGGGACAGCCAGNGCTCCACTTGGATCAGTTTGGATCCATTCCCAGATCAGGGTTCATTCTCCAATTCCAATTCCAGGTGATGATGTCATTTACCCCAAGTCTGTCCCCCCTTTTAGAGCTTTAGTTTACATATTTCAGGGCCTGGAACAATGAGGTGTCCTTGAGTTCAGGTTTAGAGAGGATTTGTTCTGTCTAACTAGAATGTGAGAACAGGAGCTAACAGACTGTGTGGAGTTTTAGAGCTACACTAAAGCAGCACAGGGTGTGAAAATACAAAAGCTGAATCTTAAGGCATCAGTGGGACAACCCGTAAGGCTGGAAATATCCCCTCAAACAGACTGATTGAAAAGGTCTTCCCCCTGGATGCCATGCATCAGCTGTTCAAATGTACCTCGGTCTCCTGTGCTGGTTGGTCCCCCTGCCCCTTTGCTACCTGATATCCCTTGGCCTTTGCTACCTGAGAAGGTTCTCCTTAACCCCTCTCATAAAGCTTCCTCACTGGTTCTTGGTTTCCCACTCCGCCCCTCTGCCCTTTGTGCATTGGTCCTGTACTCTGTAAGTCCATGCCAGAGGGGAGCTCTCTGCTTTTTCTGTCCCTGGAACCCTTCGTGAGCAGAGCTCCTCGTGTTCGCCCTTCTACCTTCACACGTGGATGGAATAAATCCCTGTGGAATTCCATCCAGGGGGCCTTCCTGCCTCTGCTTCTTCATCGCCTGCAGCTTCTCTGCCTAAGCACTCCAGCAAAACTGTGTATGGGTGTCAGCAGCTGCTCTGTGCCTGGCAGCGTCTCAAGGAGGCGATGCCTGGGAAGGCAGCAGCATTTTAACCACCCCAGAAAGACCCAGGCTGCAACACACGGGCACACCCTGGAGCCTCCTGGAGGATGGAGTCTGGTGTGTGCTGGGGGAGAGGGAGCAGCCCAGCCCCGACACGGCTGCCTGCCCGAAGCACAGGAACCACGGAGCCCACGGAGCCCCCTCCTCACAGCAGAGCCTCTCCAGAACCTCTAGGCCCAAGATTTGTCTTCTTGAGGACACTCCTGCAGTGGCACGGGCTCCACCCTGGGAGATGTGCAGCCCACTCCAACTGCACAGGTGGCCTTGCTTGGGGCAAGAACTGGAATTGAGCACCTCCTGAGCCTCACAGGACCTCATCACCCCATCACCCCATAATCCTGAGTCCCTGAGGCCCTCGGAGTGCCATTGAAGCCTGGCACCTGCCCTGGAGGCCCAGCAGCTGCCAAAGTCAGCACCAGTGCTGGTCTGTGATCAGTGTGACAGTGGGAGGAGCCAGTGGTGACAACAATGCCCCTGGCAGCTACTCAGCCCCCTGCCCAGCATTTCTGGGGATAGATGTGCCCAAGCAAGAGGGAGACGTTGGCAGACCCAGCACCAGCTGCCTCCTGGGAAGCCCCACGGAGCATCCAGCAAGTGCCAAGCCCAGTGGGCACAAGGCACTGCAGACCCTGCTCTCCCCGCCACAGCTCCAGCCTCTGCTCTCACCCAACACCACCTTTGATTCCATGCACAGCCTGAACACTGTCCTGTTGGAACCTCCCTTGGGCTTCAGGAACCTTTTTCTGGGCAGAGCTCCCATGAGTTCCACCCTCTGCCTCTTGCAGCCAGCAGAGACCTGCTCTGGCTGCCTGCGTCCTGTGGCACTGCCTGGGACAGCCAAAATAATATCCCTAGGCCCCTGTTCGCCATGGACATGTTTAAGAAACCCCTGACAGCTCCATACCAAGGAAAGCTCCTCATTTTTTGGTGGCAGCAGCTGAGCAGGGAGTAGGACAGTGGCTGGGATAAGTGCTGAGCACTTCAGCTCTGTAGAACCCTGGACAGTGGAGTTCATGCATTGTTATGCCTCAAACACTGGTGACCAACAAGTTAGAACAGGACATGCCTGGAAAGGGGGGCCCTACAGAGGTAGGGAAGAACCCTTCTGGTGCCAGTTTTCCTGTTCAGGTCCATGGTGACCACACAACACAGCACAAGTGCAGAAGTGGGGTCAAGGAGGGGGCAAGACGAGGGGGATCGATACCACCAAGGAACACAAAGTAGTCCCTGATTCTTTTCAGGAACTCTCCAGCAGAAAGCTGTGTGTGCCCCATGCTGTTACATCAGACATTGTTGGGGTTTGGGATTCTTCTCCCTTTTGTTTCTTTCTCTTAGGAATTTTTCCCCACATTTGTTGCTAAGGAACAGTAATGGCTGGGTACTTAAGAAGGACAAAGAGTTGGCTCAGAGATGGGTGCGGCCAGCTAGCCCATTATCTGAGATTCCCTCTTATCTGAGGTTCCCCCTTGGGTGGGGTGAAGATACTGGGGGAATGGGACTGGTTAAAAAGGAGATAAGCACAGCTTGGGAGGACTTTTGCTTTTGCGCATTCAGAGAAGAGAGAGAAAGAGGCTGCTGGAGCTCCAGGAAGAATCTTCCCCCACTGTAGGCTTCTGTCTTCAGCTGCGTGCTTCTATAGACTCTTCACCATTGGCTCCAGTGTCTTGAGGCAAGAAGACTCGGGATCCCCGAGCCCCCTTCCCCCTCCCAGGGAGCCTCTCCCGGCCGTGCCACAGGAGCCAGTCCTGCCACACCCAGCCCTGCCACACCCAGCCCTGCCGGACCTGGCCCTCTCACCCCCTGCCTGCTGGGACATCCCGCAGTTCCCAATTCAGCTGCTGAGCTTCTGACACTCCGGGACTCTGCTCATCCCCACCTTCCCAGCTTGCTCCCTGGCTGACTATGACTGTGACTGCATCAAAGGGGAACTGCTAAACTGTTCATTGGTTTGGGTTTTTTTTCCCCCTGTTCTTGTTTTGTTGTGGTTACCACTGTTGTTGTTTGTCTGTCTCATTATATATATATCTTAGTAAAGAACTGTTATTCCTTTTCTTATATCATTGCCTGAAAGCCCCTTAGTTTCAAAATGATACTAATTCAGAAGGGAGGGGGTTACATTTCCTATTCTAAGGGAGGCTCCTGCCTTCTTTAGCAGATACCTGTCTTTGGAACCAGGACAGACATAAAGAATCCCCTCCCTGGAGAAGGATATAAGCATTCCCATGCCAACTTGGATGTGTATAACCTGACTTTTTGTTTCACAGCCCCCACTCCCAATGGATCTGTGACCATTACTCTGACCACAGACATTGAAATTGCAATGATCAAGTCTCATCACTGGATCCACAGGTGGTGATATTTGTCCTCTTCACTATCTCCTCTTGTTCTTTCCTTCTCTTTCTTTCTTTTGCCCATATATTTTCTTAATATTATTTTTATACTTTTATGAAAAAACAAAACCGGCCATCTCTCTCCTGTTAGCTAAAATTAAATTGTTTTAAAATAAATCTGCCTCATATATACACTGTTCATTCAGTGTTACTTCACTCCAATTCACTCCAGGGGATTTATTAACAAGAACTTACCCTGACTCAAACAAGCTCCTGGCCTGCCCTAGACCCAGAGTTTCCTCACTGGGGCTGAGCGTGTCCTAGCGGGGTCAGCCCAGTCCTACTGCCCCTCACACATCCCTGCAGCTGAACCAGGTCCCCCTGATGACTGTGTTGCCCTTATGGAGATGGAGCCTGCCTGGTCCCCTGCAAGGGGAACTTCCCTGGGTCAAAGAGCAAAAGGAATAAGCTGGAATAATGACAAGGGAGTTTTAGCCAAACAACCACAGGGGAGAACTAAGTGCCGTGCTGGGAGGGGAAATCAAGGATGTGGAGCAGTTTTCTCAGTACAGCTTGAAAGTGGCCATCAAGAACACAGGGCTGCAGGTCCCAGGCAGGACAGGATGGGTTTCAGCCTTTGGCTTCATGCTTCGCCAGGGGCAGGGAGGACACAGCCCAGTGGTGCACAGCCCTGTTCAGGCCTACCTGTGGGCAGTGCTTATGGAAGCACAGAATCACAGACTGGTTTCTGTGGGAAGGGACCTCCAAAGGTTATTTAGTACAGGCCCCCTGTCCTGTGCAGAGACACCTTCCACTATCCCAGGTTGCTCCCAGCTCCGTCCAACCTGTCTTGGACACTTCCATGGATGGAGCAGCCACAGCTTCTCTGGGCACCCTGTGCCAGGGCCTGTCCACCCTCACAGGTAAGAATTCCCTCCCAACATCCCACCTAAACCTGCCCTCTGCCAGCGGGAAGCCTTTGACCCTTGTCCTGTCCCTCCATCCCTTGTCCCCAGTCCCTCTCCAGCTCTCCTGGAGCCCCTCTAGGCACTGGAGGGGGCTCTAAGGTCTCCCTGGAGCCTCCTCTTCTCCAGGTGAACACCCCCAGTTCTCCCAGCCGGGCTCCAGAGCAGAGGGGCTCCAGCCCTTGGAGCATCTCTGTGTTCTCATCTGGACTGTCTTGGTTTGAAAGACAGGTGTCTGCCAAGGAAGGCAGGAACTTCCCTTGGAATAGAAAATACAATCCCCTTCCCTCCGAATTATTATAACTTTGAAATTACGGGGCTTTCAGGCGAAGATACAGGAAAAGGAGTAACAGTTCTTTACCGGTGTGTGTGTGTATAACAGGGCAGACAAACAGCAGCAGCGGCAGCAGCAGCAAACAGCCCCCGAGCCCCAGGGCAGCCTCCTCTGGGCGCAGCTCCGTCCCTCGGGTGCAGTTCCGGCCGCAGCCGCAGGGGGCGCTGGGGGCTCCCGGCCGGGCAGGGCTGCGGTGATTCCCCCGCGCCTGCAGGGGGCGCTGAGTGCGGGCTCGGGGCTCCCGCACGCGGGGATGGAAAAGGGGCTGGGAACCCCCAGGGGATGGAAAAGGGACTGGAAACCCCCAGGGGATGGAAAAGGGGCTGGGAACCCCCAGGGGATGGAAAAGGGGCTGGGAACCCCCAGGGGATGGAAAAGGGACTGGGAACACACAGGGGATGGAAAAGGGACTGGAAACCCCCAGGGGATGGAAACCCCCAGGGGATGGAAAAGGGGCTGGAAACCCCCAGGGGATGGAAACCCCCAGGGGATGGAAAAGGGGCTGGAAACCCCCAGGGGATGGAAAAGGGGCTGGAAACCCCCAGGGGATGGAAAAGGGACTGGAAACACACAGGGGATGGAAAAGGGGCTGCCTTTGGAAACACACAGGCACTGTCCATCCCTCATGTGGTGATGGCTGCGCAGTTTTTATGAGAGCGCGCAAGAAGCAAAGGTAAAACGTTCAAGCCTGAGGAAGACTGTAAGAGCCTTCATCAAACAACCACCACGAGGCTGACAACCACCTCGTGCAAGAACTGCACATGTGTTACAAAGACTTACATAATCATGTGATTGGTATATACGTTGCAATATGAAGAATATGAAGTTATAATATGCCATTTGAATAAAGAATGTATAAAAGCTAGTGCTGTGCAGGGGATGGATGAGTGAGCTTGGTGGAGTGATGCCCCTCACTCCCAGCACTGAATGAACAAATACCTGCTCTAGCTCTGTTTGACTATGGAATTTTAGTTTCTTGCCTAGTTTTTGGACATCAGCTCTAGACAGAAATCTGAGGGACAAACTCTCTAGCACTGGGCTTTTGGCCTCAAAGCTGCCAGGAGCTGGGGGGTGGCATGGCCCTGGCTTGGCAGAGGGCATCAGTCTCACCTGGCACAGGGAGCTGCAGTGTGTGGGGAACTAATCCCTGCCAGCCTCCTGCCTCAGGGCGTCCCCCCGGGAGCAGCCATGCTCTGGGCCCTGACTGTCACCTTCACACCTAAGGACTCACAAGGGCTGTTACACGCCACTGACATGGACAGGGTCAGGCGTGGCCACAGAAGGGGCCATGACACTGTCCGCATGTTGTCCCTGCTGCTTCTCCTCCAGACGCTGGGGGACAGCAGCTCCCAGCCACCAGATGCTGCGGCCAAGGGCCCACTGGGACGCTGCAGAGCCTGGTGGATGCCAGGGGCCATTGTGACATGCGGAGCTGCACGGAAGCCTGGGTGCGTTGTGACCCTGTGGCACCCAGGAGCACCTTTGTGGAGCTGCGGAACTTCACAGAAGCCTGGCTCCACTGTGACACCAGGGAATTCACGGAAATTCATGGAACCCTTGTGACTGTGGGGATGCTACAGAACCTGAGGGAACCCTGGGGGTCACTGTGACACTACAGGGGCCCATAGTGACACTGTTGGGCCTTTTGGACTCAAGGAAAGCCTGGTGGGGACCCACATGGTCTTTAATCCTAGCAGGAACCTGCTCTAGGTGGACTTGTCTCTCACGGCTTCCACAGGTTCTGCCAGGATCCTGCTCCGGCACTGGCTTGCCACGGGCTCACGGCTTCTTTTGGCAATGGCTCTGCTCCAGGATTGTGAAGATCAGTGGGCTTATGCCACCAGTATCCCCTCAAATAGATAGATTGAAAAGGCCTCCCCCGTGAACTCCTGGCTTCAGCCATTTCAAATGTACCTGGGTTCCCCTATCCGGGTTGGTCTCCCCGCCCCCTTTGCTATCTGAGATACCTTAGCCCTGCTACCTGAAACTGCTGTCCTTAACCACACCCATGAAGTCCCCCCACTGGTTCTGGCATCCCCTCTGCACCCCGCTGCCCTCTCCCCGTTGGTCTGGTGACCTTTACAACCCCGTGCAGAGAGCAGCTCGCGCTCTCTGTCCCTGGACTCCTTCGTGTGCAAGAGGCCTCGTGTTTGTTCTCCCATCTGCGCACGTGGTTGGAATAAAGCCTTGCGGAATTCCACACAGAGGGCCTTCCCGGATTACTTCTTCGTCTGCAACAGCTTCTCTGCCAAAGCTCTCCAGTGAGACTGTGGGGGGGTAGTTGCAGCTGCATTGTGCCTGGCAGTGCCTTGGAAGAGGTAATGCCCAGGAAGGCAGCAGCATTTTAAACACCCCACAAAACCACACAGACTGCTGCCACACAGGATGACATCCTGCAGAGGATGCAGGTGGACAATAAAGCCTGAGCCAGTCCCCCCAACCCGTGTCTGGCTGTGTCATCTGGCCAGGGGAAATTTGGGAGGACCCCTCCGGTAGCCCCAGCCCTTCTTCTCATCCTGGATGGGCACGTAGTTGCTGGGATATGGGTGTGTCCTGATGCCCCCACCCGCCCTCCACCCATGAAAAAGGGGCTTCCTTTACAAACCCACAGGGCAGCCGGTCCCAGTGCCCCTCTGGACGGTGAAATGGGCTGTAGCAGGAACCTCAGAGCGGCGGCTGGAATGGCAGAGGTGAGCACACGCTGGGGTGGCAAACAAAATGCAGCAGAAACTCCGCAGCCGTAGCAGCAGCCGCAGGGTGTCCCGGTGGGCACAAGGTGCTGGGTTAGAGCAGCGAAAAAGCCCAAGGCAGCAGCAGAAAACAGTGTGGCTGGGCAGCGGCAGCCGGGTTCCTGCAAGCAGCTGAGAAGGGGGAAGGGGTCAGGGTCCCGGGTGTTTCCCCCGAGGCACCCGAGTAGCTGGTGAGGGTCCTTTCCTGTCAGATCAGGTGTTAATAAGGTCCCAGTTCAACAGTCGCTCTTACGAACGAAGGCTCACCCACAGTAAGGAAGAAGCAGCTATGTCTTGGTTTGGAGACAAATTTAGGAGAAAAATGCTCTGGAATGAGTGTTTTCTCTAAAGAGAAGGTCTTCAGTAATCCCCTTTTCTGCCAATAGGAAAAATTAATACCAGTGGGTGAAAGTGAAAAAAAACCCAAAACTGTTTATTAATAAGCAAGGTGCCCGCACAGCATGGAAAAAGATTGAATAAATGCTAAATATTGAACTTTCAGAACCTTACCCACCCCGCCCACACACACACACCCCACCCACAGCAGAGGGAAAAAACTCGAGATGCCCAGGGAAGGGCAGAATGGCAGCTGGCTTCGTCTCAGGGAGGGGGAAAAAGGAGTTCACGCAGCAGCTCGGGCAAAACATGGAACCTGCTGAACCTCTGGTGTTGGTCTCCTCCTCACAGCAGAAGAAGCTGGTGGATTTTGGTGTCCTTTCTCTTGTTGGTTCAGCTTTTTCTGAGATTTGGGCTGGACTGGCCCCCCGCAGGTCCCGTATCAATCGCCTTGGTGCCTACCCAACTTCGGACTAAAACCCAAGCCGAAGGGTTCAAGAGAAAACAAAACAGAAGCCGCCGAAAGGATTGCCAGTGCAGCCTCCAGGGCAGGGAAGGAAAAAAGGAAACTTCTTGCTTAAGACAGCAAAAAACGAATCTAGTGAAAGCAACAAGGCAACGTCCAACCCGCTCCAGCCAGCACGCTGGGGAGTGAGGCTTTGAACAAAACCCGTGCAGGGGTTTCCAGGCCCCTCCCCCGGATTCATCTTAAATCTACAGCAGCCATTTCTGGGCATAAAGCAGACGATTAGGGAATAGAGTATCTTCATAAAATATCCCCAAGACAAGCTGACAAACCACTACTGATTCACAGGGTGCCACTCCCTCCTGCACAGCAACAGGAGCCAGGGTCACCTGGGATCAAGGGGACAGGGAACATGGGGCATCTTTGGCAAGTGATGGGGCAGGGTGACAGCTGGGGACAGTGCCGGGAGTCACCTCCCTCACAGTGCTGCATGGTGTTCTCCTGCATCTGCTGCAACCCTGTGTTAAGGTTGGGGTCATCCTTCAGGGTGTCTCAGCCCGAAAGCGTACTGGAGGTTCCCCAAAGCACACTCACACACCCAGACCCTCCCTCCCACTCCCCTGAAGTTTGTTTTTGCTGGAACGTGCTGGAAATGGCTGCTTCTCATGCCCCTATTCCTTCCCACCTGCCTGACCGGTCCTGCAGGAAACCTGCATTTTAGTCCCAAGAGTATGTGCCTGAAGTTTTTCTTGTTTGCTTCTGCCTTGCCCTGTTCCTTTTTTCTTCCTCCCCCACAACTTACCTGCTTTGGGCCTGAACAAATCTTGTCCTCCCCCTGGCACAGCATCACTGTCCCCTCTAAGAAGTTCCCCAAAGGGGACATACGAGGATGAGCGGGGCCCTTCCTCCGTGCCCGCACTGGGCTCAGTAATGAACTGATACCCTGGTGGCTCTTGGGTTTGGGCTGTTTTATTGCCAGTGTTTCAGGAACAGCAGCACCAGCCGTCAACAGGGTGGATGTGAGGGTGGATGTGAAATTTAGTAACACCTGGCTGCTGCCTGGCTCAGTTTCCCCATCTGTGACACACGGCTGATGCCACAGGGCCACATCACACACCTGCCAGGGCTGCACAGTACCAGGGAGAACTGAGGTGCCAAAGGAGTCTTGGGGTGCTGTTCCAGGGCACTGTCTGTGGTGGGAACCCCTCTGCCCACACAGGGAACTGGAAATAGTCGGTACCGCTAATTCCCACTAAATAATTGTGCTGGTTCAGCAAGGTTTGTAACAAAATGATAAGCTCAAACATGGCTTTCCCTGGCTCCGGCGCTCTGCTGCTGGCTGAAAAGAACTCACATGCACATGAACACAGGCACCCCTTTCTTGTACCATCATGGACTCTGCAGCCAGCACAGGGGGGGCATGGGAGTCACGTCCCTCCCACCAGCCCCTTGCCTTGGTGCCTGCAGTGAGACCATTCCCAGCCAGTGGCATCCCTGCCCAAAGCTGCCTCCAGCAGCTCTGGGGCTGCTTCTTGGAGACAGATGCTGTTTAGAGCCCAGCTTGGGTACTCACTTCTCCCCCTTGCCCTGTTTTCTCCCTGTTTCCTCACTCACTTCCTGGCACCAGGGTGGAAGGGGAAGGGGTGCCAACCTGGCCAGCCCCAGCGCTGCCGGTTGCCCTGGCACACGGATGGGTGTGAAGCCGCACACCTGCAACGTGCAGGAGCCTCAGGAGACCCAGGAGGGACGTGGCACTCCCAGCACAGTGCTTGGGCACAGAGGAGAATGGGGATCAGCCCACCACTGCATGCCCACCCTGTTGGGGCACTCCAGAGGGATAAACAAACGGAGCTGAAGTCTAAATGTGCAATCAAGATTATGATTTAATTGGCATAACAAAGGCTTGGTGGGCTCAGGCTCATGACTGGAATATTAATATGGAAGCATGAAATTTGTTCTGGAAAGACAGGCAGTGGATTAAGGGGAAATGTACGGTTTTGTATAGGAAGGCTGGATACATTTGGCTTGCAATCCAATGAGAACCTGGATGCCATCCTGCCAAGCTGAGAGGCTTTCCATGAGCAATTGCCAGGCTCACCCAAAACCCAGGACATCAGGGTGATGGAGGATGTCCCTACCCAGGCAGCTGGTGTGGTACCAGGATAGGAGGGACAGACTGTCCAGGAAACTCCCAAGGCTTTAAAAGTGATTTTTTTCTTTGGGAAGAGGCAAGTAGAAGAGAAAGGCTATGGCTTTGCATCTAACCTTAGGGTGTGGATGTAGACTGTGGGGGGAAATCAGTGGGATGAATGCCACCCAGACATGAAAGAGTTCCTTGTCTTGCAGAGGGAAAGAGTTAGAGCTTGGGACTGGGAATAGGAACCTCTGGGGAATGGGAGCAGGATGCTTGGGGCTTTGTTCAGGTGTGGTTCAAATAGCTCCACAAATGGACAGCCTGAAGCTCTGTGAGCCCAGGGCCTGGGTCTGGCCACCCTCATGAGGAAAAGCTTGTCCTTAGAGCAATTTCCCCGATCCTGCTGGGTGCTGCCCTGCCCCTCTGTGCTGTGGATACTGAAAATTTAACGGTAACAGTTTCTTCTGCTTTTTGTAGTATCCATGAGAAATTCTGCTTTCCCATGTATTCTGAGAAAACAATGATATAGTTCTTGTAAATAGTACGTGAACACCTGTTCCCAAGGTCTGTTTTGAATTCACTACACAGTGTGTTTGAGAATTGGGCATGACAAGATTTTCTCCAAAGAGCTGTGAGTTTTTAGCATGGTATATACACGAGAAGTTTTCAATAAAGTTCACTCTTACTTCTTGAACTGGCTGTCTGTCTGTGCTGGTTCCGTGTCGTCTGCAACAGCGACACTGTGCCCCTCAGGCGTCTCCAATCCCCTGATACTGGCCGTGTCTGCTGGTCACAGCTCACCAGCCCAGCTGGAGAGAGGCTGCGGGACACCACAGCAGCGGCCACACCAAAGACCATATCAGGATGGGGAACATCCCACGCTGTCTCCAAACTCCCAGAGCAACTGGGAAGCAGGCAGGCAGGTTTGAGTGTAAACACATCCACTCAGAATGCAGAATCAAGAAGGCCGAAAGGAACAGAAAAAGGATTAGTCAGGCAAGGCAGTGAGAGCACATGGAGAGTAAGGGGACAGGCAAAGCCAGGGCTGATGCTGCGGGGTGGAAAGGGGAATGATAGATCCTGTGGTGCCAAGAGCATTTACTGCCTCAGTGCCTCAGCCTGAGCCAGCCAGGGTGTGCAGTCAGCACCAGTGAGAGGCAACAACCCTGCCAGGAACAGGGCTGGGGAGCCTGGAGAGACAGAGCAGCGCAGGCAGGCCAGGTCTGGCAGCCCTGTGTGGGTACAGGCAGAGCAGGCAGCAGGAAACCCAGGAGCAGGAGGGCAAAATCAGGGAGCTGGGACAGCAGTAGTGAAATGCTGTGTGGCCTTTTACAAAGAGGAGAAACCTGAGTGCTCAGTGTTACTTTGGACCTCTGGGAAACAGAAGGATAAGCAGCAAAGCAGCCCAGAACCTTGCAGGGCAGACACTGGGGAGCAGTTGCCAACTCTGGCTTCTCAGGGCGAATTGTGGCAAACCTGGTCTGGTTCTCTCCTCTGAGAGAAGAGCAGGAAACACAGTGTGTACGCTTGATGTTCAAAAGACTTTGACACAGGTCCATAAAAACAGCAGCACGTTGCAGATCATATCCAGCCTAACCCTGGTGTGAAATGAGTGCTGGACCCAGCTCAGCCTGCAGGCTGTGGCTGTCAGCAGGTGAGATGATGAGATACACAACAGCAGGCACACTAGGAAGATAGGAAGTGTGGGGATTGTGTTGGAAGGCAGATTTCTAACCCCAAACTCTCCCTACACAACACCTCACTGAGAAATTAAACAAACAATCGTAGGGAGCAGGACATCATGGAACACAGCCCCATACCGGCAGCATCCCAGCACAGCCAGCACGCCGTATAAACAAGGAATTGTATGAACAAAGAAATTACTCACTTGCAAGAAGAAATTTTTGGGGGAGGGACTGACATGCTAATTAGTAACTGCAGAGCAGGGGGCTAACAGCAAAAAAAGGGGCAAACACAATGCTGGGATGTGTAACGGTGAGAGGGCTGCAGAGTTGCTGGAGGCAGCTCTGCCCTTCTCCACAGCAGCTGGGAGAGGTGGCTGGGGAAGGCAGCTATGTGTGGACACTGCCCTTTGGGCTGGTTGGGGAGGATCCAGATGAGGATGTCAGAGACCTGGAAAACATGACGCCAAGAAAACACAGCAAATGTGGGACTGTTTAATTGGCAGGCGGGAGTGAAGGGGGCTGCAGCAGCAGTCTGCTGGAATGTAAATGAACCCTGCAACAAAGAATCTGCCCATGCCAGATAACACAAATAGAATCAGGCTTAGATTATGACAGGGAAAATAAGGCAGGCAGTGGGAATAATCTTCCCATTCATAAGAAGGAGGGTCTGAAGTCTCCCTTGCTGAGGTTTCTGAGAGAGCCGGGTCCACAATAGCATGGTATTACCTGGCATTAGCATTAGCTCGTCCCAAAGGTTCCCTTGTTTCCAGCATTTAACCATTTCTGAGCACAAGCATGTTGAAAA
This sequence comes from Pomatostomus ruficeps, assembly GCA_013400735.1. NCBI lineage: Eukaryota > Metazoa > Chordata > Aves > Passeriformes > Timaliidae > Pomatostomus > Pomatostomus ruficeps. Next base: position 6,549 of record VYZT01032326.1, on the reverse strand, counting down.
CCCTTAGAGCAGGGGCCTGGCTGTCTTTACGGCCTGTGAAGAAGGAAAGGTAGAACTGGACAAGAGACCTAAAGGGATAAATGGGTCTGTATGGGCCACGGGAGCACCACTGTCACCATCCCACAGAGCCGCACAGGTTGGTGCTGAGGATATCAAACCAGCTTCCCCCAGGAACTGACAGATGGAGAAGTCACAGGAATGAAATGTTGGGGTAAGACAAAGCAGGTGAAGCTCGTGTGGGCAGCAGACCCCCTGCCATACTGGGTGCTCAACGGGAGCCTGGGGAAAGAGGAGCCTGGCGAGGAAACCTGTCTGAAAACAAAATTAATTTGGGACAGTGAGAGGAAAATGTGACAGGCGAGAAACAGTGTTTATAGAGACAAGGGTTATGTAATTTGAATTTGTGAAATAATTTCTGTTGTCTGAGTCCAGGCGCAGTGATGGCCCAATGATGCCTTAAGATTTAGCTTTTGTATTTTTCACACCCTGTACTGCTTTAGTGTGTAATTCTAAAACTCCACACAGTCTGTTAGCTCCTGTTCTCACATTCTAGTTAGACACAACAAATCCTCTCCAGGCCTGGATTCAAGGACACCTTGCTGTTTCAGGCCCCGAAGTATGTAAACTAAGCCTGTAACAGGGGGGACAGACTTGGGGTGAATTACATCATTACCTGAAATTGTAATTGGAGAATTAACCCTGATCTATGAATTGATCCAAACTGATCAAAGTGTAGGAGACCCATGAGCTGGGGTCCATCTTGGGTGTGGCCTCTCCCGGAGAGGCTCTGAGTGCCCAAGGTGTTCGTATTGAAGGCCCTGCAATAAATACCCATTTTTTCCACTTAATCTTGTCTGGCCTCTGTTCTAGGGAGCCTCCCTCCCTCAAGCATCACCATGGCTCTGCTTTAGTTGCACGCCCTGGATGAGCAGAGCTCACGCAGAGATGGGTGATGGATGCTCAGGGACCTGGCTAATGATAAGCAGCATGTTAAGCACCCTTCACTCTCACTAATTGGGGGAGTGCTCAGAAGCACCTCCGAGCTGGCAGCTCCAAAGTGATAAGAGCCACAAAACTTGAACAAAAAGTTCCATCCAGGGGATGTCCCTGAGAAACTGCTGGTAGTGGATCTTTCTCCCCCCAGGCAAAGCTGCTTTGCACAAGGTGTCCCTGGGATTAGGTCTGACCAGATGAAGGTGACGGCTTCTGCCACCACAGCTGACCTTGGCAGCACCACATGGGGTCCACAGGCCAGGAGGATGCAGAACACCACAGCTGCCTGCTCAGCCCTCCTCCTCAGTCTGGGACTGCAGCTGCAGAAGAGCAGCAGTAAAAGAAGGTTAAGTTCTTCATAGATTGAAAGTTTTATGTGTAATTTTTGCTCCATACTTGCCTGCAGAATACGGTGGACTGTGACACCTGGCCCTGGGGACAGCTTCCCATGGGGCGTGGGGGCTCCTGTGGGGAAGGAGGCTCCCAAGACCTTTCTGTGTGACCCATCACAATCTTACACCCATGACGTGAGCAGGGAGAAGTGTTAGACAGACCCCAGGTTTAGAGCACCGGCAAAGCACAGAGCTCACCCAGGGACAGGGTGAGCGACAGCCTTGGGCACAGCACCCCACCTTCCCTGACATCAATTATCTGCAGCAGCAAAGCCCAGGGAACCATTTAATAATCCCAAATAATCCCACAGGAAAATTTACAACAACAATCAGTTAATTTATCTTGTAGAAGCTGTTGAGGACAAGGGAATTTCCTCAAATAACCACATCCACAGAAACCTCTGTCCTTGGATGAGGAATTTCCAGCTGCAGCCTACCTTGCCAACTCCCTAGACCAAGGCCAAGGGAACACCGGGGTCTCCTGCACAGGTTGGAGGTTGACTGCTCCTGCCACAGCTGGGCAGAGGGAATACAGGCAGGATAACCCCACAGGCAACGAGCAAAACCAGGGCCAAGAGGCATCTGGGCTGGAGCACCTCCAATCCTATGCACAGTTCAGCCACCCAGCTCCTCTCTGTCAGCTCCACTGAAGGGCACCTGATACATGGAAGTTTTCACAAGGGTCAGGCCATGGTGATCCGTGGAGCTGGGGAGTCCTGCGGTGCCCCAGATGAGTCCACGCATCTCACCTGGGTTTGGAGTGCTCTTCAGACCTCACACTGGACCTCACTCTGCCCTAATTCACTCTGCCACACCGGTCTGGAAGATGCTGAATTCAGCCTTGATGACATGGTTAATTACTCATGGCTTCACAGGCTTCACAGGGCATTTAAAATCTGATCCCTCCCCTCCGGCTGCCTGCAGGCTCTGAGTTTCACAAGGGCATAGGTGTGCTCCAACAGCAGGGAAGGGAAGGAAGTGTGCTGCAGCATCAGAGGAACTCCCTCGTCTTCCTGCTGTGTTGGATCTGGCTGGAACCATGGCTGCAGCTGGTGGAAAAGAGCTGCAAGGGCAGCTCCATCCTCTCGTTTGCCTCACCACAGGCATTTGGCTGTTGAGCTCTGCTTCCTGCCTGCTTTGCAGTGTGGCAGGGGCTGTGCTGGCACCTGTATGTCCCCCTTGACCAGGTAGCTTGGGGGTCATTGCCCACCATCAAGTGCTCCCAAGAAAATGCTCCCAAAATCCCTTTGCAAATATAACTGATGCTTTCACTGCTGGTGTAACTACAGCCTCCACCTCCGCTTCCTGGCTGCAGTCTCTGAAATTCCCCTGACTCCACTGCTGAAGGGGACCCATGACAGCAGCCAAAGGACTTGTGCACAGGGAAGGCCACCAGCACAAGCAGCAGGGATGCATCTGCTCTTGGGATATGACAGCATGAGCAACAAGGGCTGGTAAATCTCTGTGCAGCCTGTCTGCAGAGCCATGGCCAAGCCTTGCTGTGTGCTGGGTCCCAGGCAGATTACCAGTAATTACCAGAGGTCACATAAAATCATGTCCTTTAGAGCAACCACTGGAGATCAGTCAGAGGGGATGCCACTCATTCTACCTGCCCCCACAGAAACCCAGCCTGCCCTGCAGGCATCTCTGGAGCATCCCTCCCTTAAGGGAACGAGATTAGCCTAAAACACTTGGCATTACTTCAGTCTCAAGGAACTCTGCCCTTGCTGCTGCCAAAGCTGTCCCTGTGGTGGCAGCATACCCAGCACTGTGCTTGTGGATGCCCAAGGGTTGCCCAGACCCGCGTGTGCCAGCTGGGCACGTGCACTGGCCTGGCCGAAGCGCTGCAGCCCCAAGGTTTGCCCGGGCAATCCGTACTGCTGCTGCATCTTAAGCAGGGATTGGAAGTCTCCGGGGCTCCTGGCCAGGACATGCAGCGCCTTTGGCACTGTCTGCAGGCACAAAGCTGTGGTGTCTCTCAGCCCAGTGCTCCTGGGGGGAGGCTGCACTTTCTGCTGCAAAATCTGGGCTTGGAAAAATCAGTGACATTTGTGAGTGGCATGTGACATTGGAGGTCCCCTGTCCCTGGTGGCAGCTCAGCTTTTGCTGCTCCTCACAGAGCTGCACACAGGGGCTGCCAGAGCAGAGTCACTGCACCAGTGACACAGAGAACACGATACAGGTCACAACCACTGAGCTGGGGATGGCTGATGCTGTGAGTAACCACCTTTGTTTGCATTTTGCTGTTCCTGATTCCAGGTAACAACGGTCTCAAGGGAAGTACACAGAAGTAATGAGTTTCTCTTTCAGGGCAAGGGATACCTGTACATCAGGGCCACAGTGGATATTTGTGCATGTGGTGGGCAGCAGCGTCCACACAGCACGTTGCAGGTAAGGATGCAGGTAAGGATGCAGGTAAGGCTGCGTGCTGGTGCAAGGCTGGCTGAGCTCCCTGGGAGGAGACAGGTTCCATCTGGGCAGTGAGGTATGGGGGCATCCTGAGCCCAGAGGTGTTTTCCCAGGGGAGACTGCCACAATCCCTATTTGTAAATGCTAAAATGTCATATTATTATTATTATTACTATTACTATTATTTCTTCAGCTCAGAAGAGAGTTAACCCAAAGACTGTCTATGATGGGTGCTGGCAGCAATGCTGTGTTCCAGGTGATGCCCGACCCCAGCTCTGCTCAACTGCGCTCAAAGGAGCTACAACCTGAGCCCAGGCGGATTTGGAAATAGCCAAACTCAGGATTTAATCCTGTTTTCCAGAGAGGCTGAGGGAGGTTCTAATACTGGAATCAAAGGATGCTGAGGTCACTCAAAAACAAAGCTCATGCTGGCTGTGTGAGGGGACCAGGTGGGAAAGGTCACAGTTTGGGCATGCTCCTCAGTCCTGTGGGGGGGTTGCAAGCACAATGAGTTAATGACTCTGAACAGTTCTCTAAATCACCTTGTCCAAAACACAGCAATCCCACTCTGTAAATAATAATCAGACATGGCCTGGATTAAGACTGAACTGGCAGATGAGTTTCTGTTATAAAATCATACTTTTTATTTTTTTTATCCAGCATTAGAACCCACAAAACAGAGAAGCCAAGAGAGACTTCAGTGATAGACAACCAAGGTGCGGACAGGGCCCTTGAGTACAGGTGGAGGAGCTGGGCTGCTTTCTCCTGATGAAGAGGTAGCAGGACCTGACGCAGCAGCAGCCCACAAGTACTGCTAAGGCAGCCTCAAGGATGATGGACTCAAAACCTTCTTGGCAGTTCCTGGTGATACATTAAGGAGCAGAAACCACAAAGTCCTGAAAGGTTAAGGAGGAATGTTGGGATGGTGCAGCCTTGACATAGGTCACCAGATGGGTGGGGGAATGTCAGGCCATGGAAGGTGCTATGGCTCAGGTAGGCAGAGCCATGGCTGATCTCATCTTGTGTTGATCATGGTTGTGGTGCTGGGAAGGGACCTCTGGAAATCCCTTACATAACCTCCTATGGTCCCTTTCTATCAAAACTTCTGCAATTCTGTAACAAAGGTGTTACAAAGTCTTTCCAAATTATACTTGCCAGGTGAATTTCACAAGGGAGTTTGTGCCTTGCTTTATTGGTCCCTAACCCCTGGCCAGTCCATTTTACACGTACAGCAATGAGCTACTCCTTTTGAGACCAACTGAGCAAAAATCTGCAAATAAGGTGCTTTGGTTCCCTGGTCATAAAGCACCAATCAATTCCATGTTAACAGGCGTTCTTCACTCTGAGGCTGAAGTGCTGCTCTGGAGACAGAGTGAAGATACAGCAAAGAATGATGTTGGTTTGCCAAAGGTTGCCTGGTGCAGGATGAACACATCAGGTACAGGCCAGGCTGGTGGCTAGAGAAGGAGCAGGCAGGACTAGGGAAAGGGGAAAGCACTGGGGAGGAATACTGCACATGTGCTGGCCTTCTATAAGCAGAAAGAATCTGAACCTGGGGACAGGAGAGACAAAACACGTATGTGAGATCTCAGCAATGTCCACCAGTGCCATCCATGGGTAAGGAGCCAGACTGAGGGAGAAGAAAGGATGGAGGGTGGAGACGTGGGTTGGAGCAAGCAAGAAACGGTCAAGGAGAATGCTGTGGAGAAGGAAGTCCTGCTTCACTGGGAAGAGCAGAGTATACTGGTCTGTGTGGGGGACTTGGTGGAGCTGTGAAATGATGTGGGTGTAGCTCCGTGATGGATCCGTATCCCTTGGCTGTGTTTAATCTACAAATGTGCAGTGACAGGTGCATGCGAGGACTGAGCAGTGGTGCTGCCCAGCAGACCTCCCTGACCAGTGGAAGAGCTGTACAGCTCTGGGGAGAGCATCTGGGGAAAGCCAGGAAGCACAAAGGAACATGCCAGCCAGACAGCACAGGACATCAGTGCCAGCTGGTGTTGAACAGGCCAGGACTTCAGCAGAGGGCTGTGCCAGCTTCCCGAGCGGCCTGGCAGGCAGTATGGCTGCATGAGGACTGCCCTGTACTCAGTTCATCAGTCTGAGTCTCAGCAGAGCTAATTATCTCCAGCCGTGTTTCTTTTGCTGCCAGAGAATCTCTGCATCATCAGGGAGGATGGAGGGACTGCACACTGCCAGCCCTGCTCCTCTTCCCCAGCATTCCCACCTTCCCAGGCAGAACAGCAGGCATAGCACCGCGGGCCACCAACGCCAGGGTGCTGCTGGTCCAGCTGCGGGGTGCTGAGGCGGAGGAGGGACTGTGGCTACTGCGCAAAGCCCTCAACACCGTGTGACCAGGAACGGGCATCCCAAGGCGGTCTGTGAGGAATTCCAATGGAAAACCCACCTCGACAGGCTTGGTGCACCGTTAACCGGTGCTGGACCCGAACCTTGCCGGTTACTCCATGCCAAGTTTCTCCCTGGAGAGGTGGGTCACCCAGCCCATGCCCTGAGCCTGCTCCCAAACCCACTCCTGGAGGGGCATTACCTCCTCCCGGGCCTGCGGGCTCTGAGCCGCTCCCGCGCTTTGCTTCCACGCGGGGCCGCCCACGGGCGCCTTCGCACCTCGAGGCCTTCGGCGGGGCCTGGGCGGCAGCGCCTGCGGGCAGACGCGGCCCCGCAGCAGGGCCGGGCAGGGCGGTGCGGGCAGGTCCCGGGGCAGTGCGGGCAGGTCCCGGGCGGTGCGGAGGCTGAG
>VYZT01032322.1:16147-29251 GCA_013400735.1 Pomatostomus ruficeps | reverse complement strand
GCCTAAGTGGGGGTAAAACAGCTTGAGCAATATCCTATTTGCACAAGTTATCCCTGGTGGAAGGAGAATGGGAGTCACTGTTCTTTTGGTGCTGGAGAATGCTGAGAGTCATCAAAGCCAAAGTTAAACTCTGAGGAAGTGCAATGTTTCCTGACAGGAACTGGCACTGGTGATGATGTGACAAAGTTCCTGATAAAGGAATCAACAAGTGATAGTACTGATAACTTATCTAAGGAGGTGACAGTGAGGTGACACTGCTGGCCTGTAGATACTTGACTGACAGCCCAGATTCACTTCTTAATGGCAGGGTCTTCTAACATACCCCTTCTCAGAGTGTGTGTGGAAATTCCTCCCTCAAGTGGGGACGCTTCTCAAGGCTTCTCCTTGAGGCTGAACAAAAGAGGTTTGACCACAGTTAGGTATGGATAAAAAAAGGTCAATCTCTACTTAATAATTATCTTGCTATCTTTAATATCATTACTTCAACATAGCTTCAATTAAGACTGCACCACACCAGCAGCTGTAGATATTTATACTGTGTAGTAAATAATTCTGATTAAGGTTTTTAGTCTAGTCATTACCACCATCCATTTAGATAGAACATTTATTTTAGTCATATAAATACATTTGGTTTGCCATGCTTAATCCTGTGGGACAAAATCTTATAAAGGATCACTTACACATATTATAATTCCTTAGACATAAGCCTTTGACCAAGTCTGGGGCTAAGATTGAATCCAGCCATACCTAGGCTCCTTTCTGAGAAGGAGCTTAGAAAGGAAAGGGGTCCTTTCTGCACCTCGTGACACAAGAGGAGGGTCTCCCTGATAAACTTTGTCTGAAGCTTCCATTCTGCCCATGGCAATTTCTACTACTACAGTATTCCTTTACTGCCCACAACTGAGTTTCTTGAGAAGCTGGTAAAAGAAAGGAAAGCAAAGGTCTTTTTCACAGAAGACATTGGTATTTTGAATCACACTGAAAAATATCTTCCAAATTTGTTCCAAAGTTGAAACTATAAAAATCTTGTTTGGAAAAAACAGAAAGGTGCCTTTAGTTTTTGTAGTTACATTTTTTAATGCCTTGCAAACATTTATCACATCTTCTTGAAACATATCACAGCATGTCAGAAGATACACTGTGAAATTCTGTATCTCAAAATTAAAACATTCATTGAATACTAATAAAAATCCACGATTTTCTGAATCTACCTTCTGTCTTCTACTGTAATAGTGTGACATTACATACAAAGGAAGAAGGTAAGTATCTGGTGAACTAATTTAAGGAGCATCTGTTTTTGACAAGTTGTTAATGTTCTACTCAGTAGCAATGTGAGGAGCTGGAGTGGAAGTGCAAATTCATACTTTTATTTATGCTTTTCCACTGTAGCAGAGTAAAAACATTACACTTGTGCTCTTCTTCCTTTCTGCTGCCTGAATTTTGCATCATTTACTGCAGTAGATGAGAGTTTCAGTGGCATGTCCACACTCCAGCCTACCCTGGAAACTGGTGGTAGGGAAATACAGGACTAAACCTCCTTGGTCTGAGGACAGAACACATAGGTTCAATATTAGATGCCACTCAATGACAAACTTTAAATCCAATGGTCATCCTCAGTGATCTGGGATTCATTCAGTGGTTTTCTTATTTGCTGCATTACCACCATGGACTATGTTTTGGTTTCTTGGAGTGAAATGATCATGTTTCAAAAAAACCTAAAAACAACAATAACCCCACAAAAAAACAGCACCAAAAAACCCCAACCAAACAATAAACAAACAAACAACTTCCTCTCCCCCCAAAAAACGTCCCACAAAAACTCTCCATGCAGGCCCTTGTTCCAAAAAAGAGTTTAAAACTCACCATTATAAATTGATCGAATTGCTGTATGTCTCAAAATTTTAGATAGGTAGCTAAGGTCCTCAGATTACTCAAGGAAGCATGTCTAGGTGGAAGGAGGACAATCTAGATTACTTGCAGCTCTACCTGCAGAGAAATATGATGCGACTGTGTCAGTGAGTTCCTTCACCAATGTGTAGCAAGACAAGGAAGGGAGACAAACATTGAGAAACAAAGTGAACAGCAACCAGCTCATACAAATAATTTTATGCTGAACTAGCTTTTTCCTCTTGAAAGCCTTAACTCCTGTCAAATGAAATCTTATAGATTTATATACCTAAAAATGCTAGTACCTTAGTGTTTCAGCACTCTCCTTTTAGATGTTGGGGAATGGTATCTGATGAAAGACTCTGGCATTGAACTGAAAAATTTATTGCCTTTGGGAAGCAATTTAATTACAGAAAAATGTTTTTCATTTTCACAGAAAATTGACTATATCTTGTTTGTTTATTTCTTTTTGCTTCTGATGTCAGTCCATAACCATTACTGGAAGGAAAATGTAAATGCATTTCATTCCTGGCAAGTGTATTTCACCTTCCCCTCGTACTTCTTAATCAAATAGCAAAATCAGCTTTGCATTAAATTATTGAAAAATGATGCTGTTTATTGGCCTTTGGATTTTAAACATCTTTGTAAATATTTCCACTCTAAATTCTTCAAAAATAATTAATATTAACTGCTTATTTGATACCATTATTCATATTTTTGCCTTCAAAAGCAGGCAATAATAGATAAAATTCCACTGAGGGTACAGGGCAACAAAAGAGTATCCAAAACATCTGCTCAAGAATACTCAAGCATATAATTCACTATTTAAATGATTTAATATACTTCAAATTGAATTTGTGAGAGAAAAAAACTTTTGCTTTTTAATAACATTTAAAGAGTGAAATTGCTTTCAGGCAACAAATGACCAAGTAAGGAGGAATTACTGATGTAATTACAAAAGCCCAGCATAATTGAAAGTAAATGTTATTAATCTATTCTAGTTTATAAAGTGTTCATAATATTTCATACAAAAAAGGATGAATAATGATAAGAACTCTTATTTGGCAGAACAAGAGCACTTCTTTCAAAGTTAGATATTTTCCTTAAGATGAAAATTGGAATTTCTGAACAATTAATTTTGTATGTAAATGAATTGAAAAAAACATGTCATTAATATCTATGCTATTCCTTTACTTTTTTAATCAGTGGAGCTAGACTTGCAGAAAGCAAAAATGTTTGAAGAAAACATGCATTAAGAAACCAAGCACTTCCTGCTACATTAAGTATTTGTAAAAAGTGTTCATAAAGAATATACATTTATATTTTCCTAGCAAGGCATCCAGTAACAAACAATATTATCTTCATATGCATTCCATGCTTTTTTCCATCAGCTACAAATCGTGACACTCTTGTTGAAGGTGTCACAGCTTTTCTATTTCTTCTGTTTGTTTCTTTTGTTTTTATCCCACAACACATTCACATGCTAATATAATGTTTTCTTTTCTTAATCAATATGCAGCAAACTCTGCCCTGCAAAAAATTCAACTTTGTCATACTTGCCTTTTAGAGCAGTAACGTGCCTCATATCTGGGGATATTTATTTTCAACAACTTTTTGTTGATGAACCTCAGTGACTTCTTATGCTTCTCTCAGTTGAGGGAACAAAAGCTGGTTACAGCCCTTAGTTTCAGTGAGGCTTAACACAATCCATAGTGGCAACGATCCCAGGGGCAAGCATTTGGCTAACATGTTTCGGACCTGCAATCCAGAAAGGTGACTGCAGCAAAGTTTTCAGAGGCACCACGTGAATAAGGAAAAAGAGAACAGTGCTGTCATATAACATGGCCGGGGGCACACTAAATGGTTGTGGAAATAGTGCACTCGCTGCATAGCTGAGGGATGCAACTACCACACAATAGTTTTTAATTCTCAGTTGTGGAATTGGTCTCACACAAACTCCAGACCCACCTTTCATGATCCAGTTCAAGTAGCCTCACCAGAAACCATGTTTCATTAATTTGCAAGGGTTTACATAATAACTGTGACTCCAGAGGAATGAAGAACAGTAACTCTAATATAAGACCTTATTATACAGTGAGGAGACTTTAAGCTTTTCCCAGAAGACTGTCTAGTACAAAAGCACAAAAAAAGTTTCAGATAAGTAAGACTTGTTCTCATTTTCTACCTAGATACTTTCCAAAGGAAAGGCACAGTCTGAAAAAAAAAAAATATATCAATAGTTATAAGCAAGTCATAAGCCTCTTGATATTCAATAACTCTTAAATGTGTTATTAAACTTGAAATGCATTTAAGATGAAGGTTCTCAAACCAGCAGCATTTTGTGTCAAGATTTTTCATAATGGCTTTCTCTAATAAAACTGACTCTGTTACTCAGAATACTGAGAACAAGGAGAAATAAAAGCCACATTTTGTTCCCAGTCTAACTGACATAATTCCATGCACCTCAGCAATGTTGCTTTCCATTTACTCCTGTGCAAGACTTTGGTCCAACAAAGCGGTTACATATGTGCTGAAAGCCCTCACTGAGCAAAGAAATCCCCTTACTTAACCGTAGGCAACGTTAGGAAGGACCTCAGTGCTTGGGTTTTTTTGTTTGTTTTGTTTTGTTTTTTTTTTTTTTTTTTTTTTTTTGTTTTTTTTTTTTTTTTAAAATTTTTCCCTAAACCCTTTGCGGGAGGGANTAAATATGTGCCTAAGACCTTTACGGGATGAGAGCCTAATTGAATAAAATAGTGGTTTTGAGTCGATCCCCTATAATCTTCTCCATAATGTTCACAATCTTTCTTCTCTAAACTATCTTTCCTGATACTGTTTACCTTGTCTTAGCACTAAATGCAACATGATCCCCTGAAAGTTCCACATGTCACTGGGCTTCATAAAACTGAGCAAGGCGTGGGCAAAGGCAACCTCTGACATTATGAGGTTGCCTTTGTAGGTCATACTAAGCAAGAAATATGAGTTAAATTTGCAGTGCAAATAATTATCAAGCAAGAAAATTAAGTACTGCTTTTACAAAAATAGTTGAACTCTGGTGTAAGGCCTGTAATTCAGAAAATACGAAGCACATTCTCAAGAAAGTTCATGAGGATTTTAATTTAAAGAAAAAGAGAGAAATGTTGTGTTCAATATTAAATTGAAAATAAAACACCAGAATGAAATTAGCAATTCTGACCAAAAACCTGCTACTGAAACTGGAAGGAATAGTGAAGTCAGCAGCATGCCTGGCTGGCTGATGGGAGTCCTGGGTAGCAGTTCCTGGCCATTGTGATGATATCTGGAAGATCTGCTTGGAGTGGAAGGCTTTTTCTGAAACTGGATCATTTAATAGTCTTCCACTTACTCTGGGAGATATCACACAGTCATTTTCATAAAACAATAGAGCTCTAACACCTAACAAGTTCTTTTTTCTTTCCTCACTACTCTCACAGAAAAGCTCTCCCAGCATGCTGCTTCACCTTGTCTAATTTCCAGGCTGAATTTAACCATGACCAGAGTATAAATATTTATTAATGTATTGGTGTTCCCCTTTATTTAAAGGCTGGTAGAGTGCTTTGCCTCATTAGTGTTTACACTTTTACCTCCAACCACAGCTGCTTTGTCTGACTGAAACTGATTTCACCATTTCTCTCCAAGCCAAGCAGACCTTGCTCTTTCACTGTGTCTGCATTAGTCCTCATCTCCCCAGGAAATGCAGATGTATGGCACAGTCAAATTTCTGCCTGCTGTCACAGGTTTCAGTCTTTCCTATTGTGCTTTTGTGTTGGTTTTCTGGTTGGATGGTTTGCTTTTGTTGTTTTTTCCTTTTTTGTTTGTTTGCTTGTTTTTGTGTTGTTCTGTTTTTTGGTTTTTTTTCTGGTGCTGTTTCAGGCCTTCACCTTCATGTGGACATTTAGAGATTTTTGTATCTCTGACCATAGCATGAATTGCACTTCAGATGATCTATCTCTACTGGCAGCAAGACACAGAGTTCCTTCTTGAATGAAACCTTAAAGACATATTTCAAAAAGCAAACTTTTTAAAGGCAGAGTATTTAGGAGAGATATATCTGAACAACTAATTTTTGCATCTCCATGCGAACTTCTTTCTTAAATGTGCAGACAGCAGTGAACTTCCACAGAAGTAGTCTACAGCAGTCATTCAAGCAGGTTTTACAAAGACAAACATAATCCCAAAGTGAATAAGAGTAATAAAGTTGTTAGTGGAGCTTTATTACAGAGGATTGTGATGTGTGACAATGTTAACAAAGAATGAACTCTTCCTCAGGTAGGAATTTGTAATATCTGGAATAGCTGACTAAAATTTGGTCACTTTTTATCTTGCTCTGTCTAAATTGCTTTTCTTATTTTACTTTTTTTTTTTGTAATCATAGATAGAAGTCAACTTTATTTCTCAGACATCCTTTGTTAGCTTCACGCCTGCCTTTGCCCTGTCTTTCCAATTTCTTTTTCCTGCCCTGCTAACTTTGTAGTAAAAGTGCAAACACCACTTTGGCAGAGTTAATGCAGAATAACATGCCAGCCTCTCAGATCTGCAGTCTTGATGCTTTTAACTTTAGACTCTTCAAAGGAAAAATGTTTTTTCTAAGAGCTAGGGAATTATGAGTGTTTACTCAATGCTGATACTTATGATGTTTGCATAAGCAAGTTTTTGGATGTTGTGTTGCAGACTTCAAGAGTTTCTGTAAACTATGGTCTGTAAACTGTAAGAGCTGAGTTTGTACTATAACTGTTTAAATTTTTTTCACTTAATTGAGACAGATGTTTTCTTCATGAGTGCCCTGGGAAACTTGGATACAGCAGATTATTTGGCATTGATTTTAGTATCCTGGCACTGAATGATCCACCCTGACACAATGTCAGCATGCACTACGTCACCTTGGGATGTGAGCTACCAGACTTATTTAATTTCTTGTCTTAAATTACTGCTGCATGCCCTTAACCAGGTCTCCCTTTCTACCTGAGCAGTGACTGTGCTGATATAAAGCCTTTCTTGATAATTTTTCTCCTTAGTTCATGGATTGTTCAAAGACTTAAAGACTGTTAATAATTCCACTAGAACTCTGATCTCTCTTTGAGGGATATCACCTTTTTATTAAATACTGAAAAGGGATTGATATTCAGGGGTAATGTGTTAATGCGATTGTTCAGTAACTTTTTTTCCCACACCACCTCTGTTCAATAGCTTTTATACATGGTCTGGAAGCATTAATAATATTGAGTGTAGTGCTGTAGTTAAATTGGCTAACATAATAGCTTTGCCTCAGTCTTCACCAACAAGTGCTCCAGACACACCACCCAAATCAAAGACAGGGACTGGGAGAATGCGGAACCACCCAACTGTAGGAGAAGATCAAGTTAAAGACCACCTAAGGAACCTAAAGATGCACAGGTCCGTGGGATCTGGTGAGATGCACCCACAGATCCTGAGAGAACTGGTGAATGAAGTGGCTAAGCCTCTTTCCATCCTATCTGAGAAGTTTAGGCGGGCCAGCGAAGTTCCCACTGACTGGAAAAGGGGAAACATAAGCCCCATTTTTAAAAAGGAAAATAAGGAAGACACAGGGAATTACAGGCCAGTCAGTGTCATCTCTGTTCCCAAGATCATGGAGCAGATCCTCCAGGAAACTGTGCTAAGCTACATGGAAAACAGGGAGGTGATTGCTGACAGCCAACATGGCTTCACAAAGGGCAAACTGTGCCTGACAAACCTGTTGGCCTTCTGTGACAGGGTTACAGTGTTGGTGGATAAGGGAAGAGCAATTTGTGTCATCTGCCTGGAAATGCACAAAGCATTTGACACTGTCTGGCATAACATCCTTCCCTCTGAATTGGGCAGACATGGATGTGATGGATGGACCACTTGTTGGATAAGGAATTGGATGGCTGGTCCCACTCCAAGAGTTGCAATTAACAGCTTAGTGTCTTTTTTTCAGAGAACTTCTCAAACAGAGTTGATTGGCCAAATACAGGGCTAATTGGCTGAAAACCTCTGCAATGCCATCTTGGGGGAATCTAATAGCCTCTAAAATAGATGCACTATACATTTTAATCCCTGTACTATTCTCAGACCTGGTTCCCACTCACAGCAAAATCAAGGAAAGGCTGATAAATTCAGTGGAAGGTGCACTGGACCTAAAAGCTTTTAAAAGGAACAAGATGCTGTGTGCTAATGATCTGTAGATCTGTGGTTTAATTCTGTAATAAGTGTTCAAGAAAAACTTGAAATAGTTGGAAAAATAAATATAACTGACATTTCTCTCAAATTGTCATGGAATGCACTCCAGCTGTATTTATTATACACATTTTCCCCATGTGCTATGTGCTTGCATTCTTTTGTGATGAATGATGTTGCCGTGTGTTGGAGTTTTCATGCTATCTTTCTTTGAATCAGGAATGTGTAGGAGGCTATTTGAGGACAAAATACTGTAGGACGTCCCCTCATATTTTTGAATTTGTAGCATGGAGCTGAGCAGTGGCTGAATGGCTTGGTTTAGGAGAGTTCACTGGAGGCAGAACACAGCCTGCTAATGTGTACTCATGCCTTGCTGCCCATTTTGCCATGTCTCCAATAATTGAGGAATCAGAACTCCATCTGTTGTTGTCTGACTTTTCATTTGAAGTCTTTGGACATAAATTTTACCTTTCTGATAAGGTAAATTGTGGGCCTGAGCCATGCCTAATATTCCTAGATGCTATGGCAGCAATAAATAATGCATTACCATGAATCACTGCAGCTTCATGGAAATTAACAAACTTGGCTCTCACCCAAACCTGGAGAAGCATTTCACCCTAAGGAGGCCTCCGACTCCATCATGGAGCATACAAGAAAGCAAGCTGATCTTGTGGTATGCAACAAATGTAAAGATCCAGTTTCAAAAAGGGAAAGAAATGATACAACAGGTAATGCCATAAAAGCCATATGCCATTGCACAGGATATTACTCACATGGCACAGATCTTCACAGTGACAAACACTTTGATTACTATTTTACTCTCACGTTGTGACTGCATGCTAGTTATAGGAAAAATGATAAAGGTAAACAGCATGTAGCTTAAGTTTAATGAGAAAGTTTCCAAGGAATAGAAGTTCATTTGTGGGAAAACCTTTCTGTTTCTGGTTTCTCCTGTGATTGCAGTTTTCTCATAAACGTGTTGAATTTTGACATTTGTTCCGCATTTTTTCTTCCAATGGAAACAAAAAATAAATTGGCATCCCAAGTCTTCCTAGATGATCCTCTTTCTTCCTTAGTGTGCTGTTGCCACTTGGCCAGCATCGTTTTCTGATTTTCTCAGACCTCTCTCTCTTGCTTTCCTGGCAGCACAGTGGCTCACTTGAAGATTGTTTCCTTCTTTGACCCCAGTGAAAAGCAGTGGTTAGAAAACTTTCCTAGGATCTGAAAGTCATGGCTTCAGGTCTTTGAGAAATGTCCAGCTCTCCCACTACTGGGCAAGTGCTGTAATCACTCAGCTGTTATGCAGAATCTGCACTTTTCCTGTTCTCTGTAATGAAGTCAGTGCCAACATTTTCTTCTCCTCCCATGATCTCAGTGCTAAGGGTAAATATTCTGAGAAGGCGTACTAGACAAACCCCTTTAGGGATGCATGTAGAATTTAAGGGCCTGTCTGCCTAAATCCAGATTGCAACAGAGCAGATGAGGTGCTCAGATTGCTCTCCAGACTGGAAAAACAGTGTTGTGCTCACAACAACACATGCCATCAGTGCAGGAGCTTGCAGGACGGTCATGGCATGCTGACAGACAGAGACACCTGGGAGCTTAGGTGATTTGACTGTGGATCACTCTTAGGCACAGAAGCTCAATTCCAGCACAAGAAAACTTAAAAACCATATTTGTAACATTGACGGCAACATTCCGCAAAGTGTTATGAAGTACCCAAGCACACTTTGGGAG
This sequence comes from Pomatostomus ruficeps, assembly GCA_013400735.1. Lineage (NCBI taxonomy): Eukaryota > Metazoa > Chordata > Aves > Passeriformes > Timaliidae > Pomatostomus > Pomatostomus ruficeps. The sequence continues at coordinate 19,435 of VYZT01032322.1, read as the reverse complement.
AGTAGATTTGAGTGTAGAGAATGCTGATGGGAAATAGCCCTGGAAGCTGACTGTGCAGTCAGGGTGACTTTGCTGATGCAGTATAAATAACATTATCAGAGAAACTCTATGTTCAGTAGTCTCTAGGAGAGTATAGTGGGTTGACCTTGGCTGGATCCCAGGCACTCACCAAAGCCTCCCTATCACTCCTTTCTGCAGCTGGACAGGGGAGAAAAAACATGACAAAGGGTTCATAGGTTGAGATAAGGACTGGAAGAGATCACTCACCAAATACTATCACAGGCAAAACAGACTGGAATAGGGGATATTGATTAAATTTATTGCTAACAAAATCAGGGCAGGATAATAAGAAGTAAAATAAGACCTTAAAAACACCTTCCTCTCCACCTCTCCCTCCTTCCCAGCTCTGTCTCCAGTGGCGCAAGGAGATGTGGAAAGGGAGTTATGGTCATTACGTCTCTGCTTCCCCTGCTCCACCATGGGGTCCCTCCCATGACAGACAGTTCTCCATGAACTTCTCCAACAAGAAGCATGAGCAAGAGTTCTCCACAACCTGTCCCAACATGGGTCACTCTTCCATGGGGTGCAGTCCCTCAAGGACAGGCTGCTTCACTGTGAGTTTCCCCCAGGGTACGAATCCTTCCAGGAAACCTGCTCCAGCATGGGCTCCTCTCTCTATGAGTCTGCAGGTCCCCACAAGCAGAATGCTTCACCACGGTCTTCCGTGGGTTCACAGCCTCCTCGCAGGCATCTATCTGCTCCAGCATCGGTCTCCTCTATGGGCTGCAGGTGGATCTCTTCATCCCTGTGGACGTTCATGGGCTGCAGGGGCACAGCTGCCTTACCATGGTTTCTACCATGGGCTGCAGGGGAATCTCTGCTCTGGTGCCTGGAGCACCTCCTCACCTCCTTCTCCACTGACCTTGGGGTCTGCAGGGCTGTTCCTGTCACATATTCTCAACCTGCTCTTCTCAGGCCCCAATTATATCTGCACGATAACTTCTTTTTTCTTCTTCTTCAATATGTTATCACAGAGTCGTTACCACCATTACTGATTGGCCCAGCCCTGGCCAGCAGCACATCTCTCTTGGAGCCTCTTGGGATTGGCTCTGCTAGACATGGAGGAAGGTTCCAGCAGCTTCTCACAGAATACACCCCTGCAGAGTCCCTCACTACCAATATGTGGCCATGCAAACCCAATACAGAGGGCTGCCTAGCTTGGCAGTACTCTGTCCAGTTGGTAGGACAAAGCACAAAGACTGTCAGAATCAGAGGATTAATGTCCACAAAGCAAAGAAGAGATGACCTCAAATGATGTGAGTCATATTGTAACTTTTTAAATTATTTGGATTATTTTGGCCATTTCTGAGTGCTCTTACCAGTAAGTTTAAAACACACATGCATATACATCTGGGATGGTTTAAAACTGAAAATGAAGACAGAGAAAATCCAGAAATCCTTGGAAAGGCATGATTTAGCCACTTGCAAACTCAGCCTTTTCTATGGAGGAAGAATGTAGATGTATTAGCATGGCACTGGTATTTGCCAGACTCTTCTTGGGATAATGATTCAAAGTCCATGGCTGTTTCCAGGGAGAAGGAAAATAGAGATGTTTTCTACAAAAACGCATTCCTTGCTCTGTACCTAGATATGATGTAGAATCCAATGTGGACAAGTATGAGTCATGTGCTCCACATGCCTTGTAGCACTTTGGAAGTAGGCAGTGAAGTGCTGGCTCATGAGTCATCAGCTGCAAGTGAGTGGGCAGTCAAATCCTGCATAAGCTGATTTTTCAGAACCATTTCTAATGGGAAAATATAGCATGGGCAAATTATTTTGGTTTTGTTTGTCCTTCCTCGGCTTCAGTGTCAGCCAAGGCCCCATGTAATTAGGCCTGACATATCCTACAGGTTTTATTTTCTGCCATTCCAGCTTTGACATGCTTGTCCAGAGAAGATTCATCATCTGCTTCTCTGTAAGCAGTTTCCATTTTCCTTAGCATTACAACAGAAGCAAGGAAGTGAGTGGAAATAGCAAACAAGATAAATAAATTATACTATTTCTTCTGCTGTTAGGGCTGTTTTGGCACCAACTATGGTTCTGTTGAGTCTTAAATTCAAAATATATACTTTCCTTTTCACTAGTTTTCCTTTTAGTGTCATTAGATGATATAAAATGTAATCCTGTAATCCTACTATGTCAAAACTTCAACTAAAACTTCATACAGCCACAGAAATCCTGCCACTTTTTGAGACAGAGCTCCTTCTGCAGCAAAAATACCCTCAGCTGAGTTTCACAGGTGCCAGGACCTACTTGTATTCTTTATTCCCAGGACTGCACATGGGTCAGACATTCCCTTCACCTTTATGCTAACTGCAAAACGATGGCACTTTGCCCCCTTCCATTCTTCTCTGGACTCTTGGTGTGTGGCTCATGAGGAGCTCAAAAAATGGCAACTTTCCAGAACCTAAGAGAAAGACAGCCAGCTCAAACTGGACTGGATGAGACTACTCAGCACCACTCCTTGGACTTGGCATCTCCCAGAAAACCAGCCCTGCTCTGCTGCCAGCTGCCACTGCTGGGGCTATGTAAAGGAGCAACCTGTGCGTTACAATGCCCGGTGGAACTGTTCCGCTGACACACAAGGCTGTCCTGTTTGTAAGCTGCTAGCAGCAAGAATTTTTTAAGAAGTCTTTTCTTAATATAAAAATCAGTATCCGGTGCACCTCTCCCTCAAACCCCACCCTCCCCAAACCCAAACTAAACACGAAGACCACCAGTAAACGCAGACCGGTTGCAAAGCGTAGCAATCCAGACTGTGGACACTGGATGTGGAGCTGCCCATAGCCCCTTTTCCTGGCTGATGTTCGACTGCACACCCGCTGTGCCGGCACACAGAAGGCGGCCTCTTCCCGTGTCCTCCAGGGACACCTGATGGAGCAGGATCAGACTTCAGATAAATAACACAGCCTGTCCCTTCCCGGCTATCGAGGGCCTCACGTACTGCCCGAAAAGTAGTATCTTGGACAACCTCTTTGTTTTACCCGAACTGCAGAGCAGTTGCAAGCACGGCTGCTGCCCCGCTCCCTCCTGCTTTCTATATCACATTTCAGCCCGGGCGGGGATGATGGGGTTCGCGCAAGTGGGATCCCCACGGGCGGGATTCTCTGCGAGGGCACAAGCTTCCCAAGGTGGGGGAGCCGAGGAATTGGCCGCAGGGCAGCGCGGCGGAGCAGGGCAGGGCAGGGCAGGGCAGGGTCCATCCGGGGGTGGCCCCGCCGGGCCCAG
>VYZT01032322.1:0-15931 GCA_013400735.1 Pomatostomus ruficeps | reverse complement strand
GGTGCGGGCGGCCGGGGCAGCTTGTCCCGGCGTGGCGCGGGGGTCCCAGCGTGCGGGGCAGGACGCCGTGCGGGCGGGATGCCGTGCGGATGCCGCGACTCGGACGGGTGGGCGGGATGTACTCCCTGCGCTCCCGGTGCGCGGCTGGCAGGGATGGATGCGCGCGGGTGCCACGGCCCGGGACGGTGCCAGCGTCCGTGCCCCGCCGGGTTCGCACACGCGGTGTGTGTGCTTCCTCTTTGTTAGACTCTCCTTGGAAAGTTTGGGGGAGAACATGCAGCTTCTTGGAGGTCTAGTTCTTTCTTCCTTTGTCTCTTTGTTGCTGGTTTTTATTCTTTGAATCTCTTAACTGCAACATCCAGCTAAATATTTGGGGTTGCGTCTTGCGTGTGGTTGCTTTGCCAGTTCTCAGTTGTCTTTAGACACAAAAAGTTTTGTGAAGTTCAATGAGAGTGAAGATTTCCCAGATAGAGCTCTTCCTTTTAATATTTTAAAATACACTCTGTGCTTGAGGTTTGCTTTCCCTTTCCATTTTCATATGTTTATAAAGACCTATGGGTTTTATGAATGAAATGAACACTGAAAAGTTTGCACATGTAACTTTCACTTACAATCTCTTGTTTTTGTTTCATTTCAGTTTTTCTGGATCTCCCTCAATGTATGGCTCTTCGGGAAAACCTTCTTGCTTTATAATCAGGGGCAACAGTATTATTATTTACATCAGATGTTAGGGGTGAGTGACATGAACATTACTTTTTGCCCTGGAAAGTGGTATGCTCGAGGATGGGAAAGGGGTAGAATGCGTTTGCTAATTGGAGATGACCCAAACTGCCTGTTAACTTTTCAAAGTGGGGAAAGATCAAGTAAGAAATTGCTGGGATACTTCTGACAATTGTTTAGGAGTGGAAAGTGAACACTGTCGAGAAGAAAAAGAGCCAGTCGAGTGTGGGACAGCTATTCTTTCCCCTCCTCTCTTCCCTCCCGGTGTTCCCAGCAGCAGACAGGCTCACAGGAACATAGACATGCTCAACAAATTACTGGAGCTCCACTTTTTGTCATCAAAACATTAAGCAAGTTACGGACTCATGTTGGCAAATTCTTTCCAAACCAGTTAGTGTAGTATACATGCTTGCTGAGGGACTCTTACAGTAAGTCTTAGTTTTCTTCAGTGTTTGTCATTCTCATAGATTCGTTGTTCTGTGTAAGTCCACTGTAATACATATAACTTTAGTTTTGTTTTCTAATAGTAAGTTCTTGGATTCTGAATGGTTTAATGAAGATTCAGGTGTTTCGATCTAGTGGGCAACACCAACCACTAACAGATGAACCAAAAAGATAATACTGAGATGCGAGATACCAGCCTGCCTTGGGAATTTATCCATAGCTATGCCACTGTAGTCATTGGAAAAAAAAAAAAAAAAAAACAACTTCTATCTGAAGGGATAAAGTAAAGGTTAACATCTTTCTGGAAAATAGCTCATGGGTTGCTCAGAATTTGAGAATCCAGCAAAAAGTGGCTGAATAACATGATGCTTTGTAACACTATGTCATACTCAGGAATGGTTTTCAACAGAAATTTGACATGGGATTAAAACCAGTTGATGCCCATCCTAACTCGCTATAGAGCCTCTGGGGTTTATTTTTGATAAATCCAGGGTGTATAGTTTCACGTGGCTGATACTGTCATAACTAGCCAGTACCATAAGGTTTTGTGATCTTGCTTGAAAGTAAGTTGAGTTGATACAATTTTCTCCTTTTCTTTTTCTCCTTACGGTTGATTCAGATGTGTTCAAGAATGAATCTTAGCAAAGGTAGTGCAAAAAAGAAGGGAATGAAAATAATTAAATCCTTCATGGTGGTGACTTTCTTGACAGAAAACGCATGAAAATGTGTTCAATTTTACCTTTAATTTCTAATGGCTCTGCAGCCCAGTGTATCCATTTGAAAAGTGCGTTTGTTCCTGGCAGACCAAATGGGTTCTTTGTAAAGCAAATGCTTGGGTAACGTGTTGTACCAGATTGTCAGCTGGTATCAATCAGCAAGTTTCTCTGAGTTCAGATGACTTGTCTGCCTCGTACTAGCTCATCATCTGGTTGAGTTTTTTTGGTTTTCCTATACTTCAGAATGGAAGAGACTTGGAAAGTAACTTAAGGTGTGTTCAGAACCTGTGAGATGACTCAGGCAACAAATTCCTTGTCTTGGCCAGGAGATGAGGATAGGAGGTCTTGCTTTTAAGTTTAGTATAGTTGTGTCTGCTACTGTGGGAAAAAGTACCACAGAAATTTAGGGACTTCTAAACTAAGGTTGAAAGTGTAGAGCTAAGTCTAAAAGACACTTTTGGTCAGTTATGAAACTAATTTTAAAATTCTGAAAGTACTAAAGACTGTAAAACGTACTTGGAATTCCCTTTTTACAGTTCATCTAAATATCTTCAGTAGATCCCAAAGTTAGGTTTCTCCCTTCTCTTTATTATATCTGTGTATGTGTATGAATCATAGAGATTATTTTGCAAGGTTTCGGAAAACTGAACCACATTGGGTTTCTTCAGGACATGGCGTAAGTGATACTACAGCTGCAGTTGCCTTCCACAGGGATTTTTACCCCTTTACTTTTTCTCTGTTGGTTTACATAGCCACTGAGCCATGGCCCATCTGCATCACCAATCTCCTCTCCGTTCTGTGCATGTGTGAGGGGTTTGCCGAGCCTCTGTGCCATTTCTTGGTGTCTGAAGATTTTGAGATTTAGATTAAATTCTTCATTTATAATTCAAAAGTTGATATTTTTTGTCTTAACAGATTGAACTCTTTTATGGATACTTCCATGACAACTGATTCCTTTTTCCAAAAGAAGGGGCACTTTTTGAATAATAAAAGAAAAGTTTCTCTGTTTTTTCAGTGAGGTCTCCTAAGGTGTTGGCTTTTTTTCTTTCTTAGTATGCTACAATAGGCTATAATTGCCTTAAGAACTTTTGCACTTGCAGCTTGAAAAGATTTACCACAGGTAATTTTGTTGTTTACCAAGTAACAGAATGGAGAACAAGAGTTGCTGTAGGAAATCGGATTGTGATATGAAATGAGATCTTGGATTGAATATCCTGAGTATATTCAACTGTGCCATGTTTTCTTGCCATCTCTTCCCTTTCTGATGTGAAGAAGGAGAAGGAATGAGGTTAGTCTTTCATAAGTGGTTTTCTTCCCTTCAGCTGTCTATAGAAGAACAAGGCTCAGATTTATTCTTTTCCAACTGTATTCTCTGCAATGTTGAACAAGATACTTTAGAACAGGATTTTAAAATTATTTAGGTACCTAACTCTCAGTCAGTCTTCCAATGGCAATCTTTGTGATCCTTAATTCTGTTTAAGGATCTGTGCGTTTAACCTGTAAAAACGCACTAAGAGCATGGTGGTGTCCTGGCAAATGGTGGTGTTGACAAATAAGTCGAAGGCAGTAATGTTCTAGAAGGAGGTTGGTCTTGATCGACCTTTTATATACCAGGAAACTGTGTGTTATTTTGTGTTGAATATCTCTGCTTCGCTCAATTTGAGTTCTGTTGAAGAGACCATGAACTCTTCACTGTGCAATCTTCATCCCTGGGGGTTTTCAAAACCTAATTGGACAAAAAACTGTGAGCAAACTTAATCTGAGTTCAGTGTTGAACATGCTTAGAACAGGAGGTATGAGCAGAGATGTCCTGAGGTCCCTTGTAACCAGAATAATTCTGTGATTACATAATGCTTGCAGTAAAAGTTCACCAGAACCTAGTGGATGTAAATCCGTTTCCAGTACTTTTCCTTTGATAAACCATCCATCCCTTTGGATACTGAATTGCTTGTGATGCTGCAGGTCATAGTTTTGCTGTATGAATGCATTCATTGACACTGGTTCAAAAACATAATTAAGATAAAAAATCTTTTTAAAATTATTTAATACATGTTAACTTGTAGTCTTGCACTGCTGAAGAAAAGCCTGTGAAGAAATCCCCAATAGACATGAATTTCTTATAAGGAGTTCAGCAGAGAGGAAAGGAATATTCTCACCTTAGTATTCACGATAGGTGCTGTAACGTGTAGTAGGCACGAGTTACGGAATGGAAGAGTCTTAAATTTCTTGACTCCAAAATCTTCGTTGTTGGAGGTTTTGAGTGTGCTCAGTGAGTGAAATTGTCCAGATGATTGATTTTTTTACAGACTTTGAGATTTCTCCCTTCAGACTAGCTTGGTTGTATTTTTGTCCAACAAGTTTGCTTGTGCCTTGTCAAGAAAATCAATCATAAATTTGGTACTGGCCTTATAGAACTCAAGTCTTGCTCTAGCAGCATTGAATGAAATACTTGTTTCTTGTTGCTTGAGTTCCCCATGAGCAAAAAGAGCTTTGAGCTCATTTTGCCATGACATGAAAGGTCTCTCTTTCCCTATTCCCCCTCTTGTCCCTGCTCAAATAACTGTAATGTAGTCAAATGTTAATGCAAGAGATAAGCTTCTGGGTTTCAGAACAAAGTGAAGAAAATGCATTGTCAGAAGGGTCTCTTTGGGAAAAGACTGAATAACTGAAAATGGGGCTGAAAAGAAAAAGTGCTGCCTCACTTTTTTATCTATACAGTTGCTGCCTTCTTACTGTGCAGTATTGTGCATAGCATTTACCACCTTTATTCACTGCTTGGAATGTGTTCCAGATGTTCCAGTAACTTTCGTGTCTCTCCTTGCTAGTTTATAGTAACGATTGAGATTTTACTGATTGAGACCAAATTCCACTTTCATTGATCATTATGCAACCACACTGTAACCTGCTCACCCCCCACATCCTAGCATTGGAGGGAGTTGTATACCTTAATTTTCCTCAATGCAGTGTGGTTTTGAGATTTAGATGGTTTTTAACCAGGCTGTTTGGGAGTTGCTCTTTAGAGTGTTACATGTAGTGAAATTGTCTAGTAATAGATTTATGTTGCTATGGTAGCTATATATATTTAGATATATATACAGAGTTCCCTAGTGAAGACTGAGGGTGTTAATCCACAAGACTATCTTGATAGGTGCCTTGAATTTTCAAGTCAATCTCTTCCTGCATTCTCTGCCTCATTCTAAATTTTTTTTCATTTGCCGAAATATTTTTTTCCTTCAACCCTTTGTCTTCTACAGCCCACAGTTCAGCACCATTGCTGAGATTTATTCTCAGTTACAACCAGTGATGAACTTGGGTATTGCACCATATATTTGTTTGCTTTCTTTCCTTTTTTTTTTTTTTTCTTTTTTTTTCCCCCCCCCCCGCAAATTCATATAGCAGTAATCCAGTGAAGGATACCTGTATTAAAGTTTTATGGAAAAACTTCCACCCTTGCAGAACTTCTCGTGAAACTGTCAGTAGTGGGGGTTGAATTAGTAGAGGTATATCTCAAACTATTAATTGAAATTTTTACTGCTGTATCATCTAGACTTGTAGTGTGTTGTGAATCTCTTGGAGGGACTTGGGTACCCTTAATCCGTTGGTTTATGACAAAATTTATGGAGTTTAGGTCATGTTGCATCTTGCAGGATCAACATTCAAGCTCTTGTTGCTAATTAATGTATAAAACACTGACACACTGTGATCTTGCCATAGAAGAAGGGTGAGCTGGAACACTCAAATGTGGAAGAAAGCTTGAGATCCCTTCCTATGTGTGCATCATTCTGCCTGAGACAAAAAGAAACCTGTAACTCAGTGAGACTGACAAGTACTTAGACTGTCTTTCTTGAGGTTGGGATTCTAGCATTAAATGAACTGATTAATAGATAATCAAGATGAGCAGTTGGTCTGAAATCCTCCACTTCACTTGGAGATTATCAGAGAAGTTGGAAGCTATTACTGCATTCAAGATTAAGTTAGCTGCTTTGTTCAATGACTGATTTAAGCAGAAGGAGGAGTACATCCTACACAAAGGCACTGTGTATAAAATGGGAACGTGACCTAAACTTGTAGACAAGAAGAGACGGAAAACCTTCAAAGAATGCCTTTGTGATGAGTTTAAAGTGAAGAGAGAGAATACCGATTCTCAATAGTGCAGGGAAGATACCCCATACATATTAAAAAATATTGCACCACTTAAAATAATTTTTAAAGGGTTGCAGTACATGAGATTGGAATTTACAGAGTCCTTCCTTGAAGCCTTCCTTTTTCAGGAGCAAAACCAAATCAAACGTTTGTAGAAGTTTTCACATGTTCTGGTGGGTTTCTCCTGCCCTCACATTTTCTGTCCTTTCAGCTTTGTGTTTTTGTTGCCAGATGTCCAACCAGATTGGACAGGCCTAAGGGGAATAATTGCTATGCATAGAGTTCAGTTCTATCCTTCATCTTAGATTACCAATATTCTGTTACTCAAGGCAATGAGTACTCTATGAAGAAAAGGAAGTTGGGTCAAAGGGAGACATGTTGTGTAACACAGTTTGTCCCACCTGGGAAAATAACTAACTTTAGCTGCTCCAGTACTGATCTGGGGAGGTGGTCTGTGACCTGTGTCTACAGAGCAGCGTGTGGCTTGTGAGTCTTACCAGAACCTTTTAAGGTGCCCTGAACCACAGAAGATTGAAAAATTTCGAAGAAAGATAGAGAGAGCATCTCTCCTCAGAGAGAACATCGTGTGGTGTCTCTATTGCACCATGACTTGTTCAGGGTTGTTGCTTGTAGGTAGTGAAGTCTTGAGAAACACAATCACATCACTCTCAGGTGTAGAAGGGTTTGCATTATTCTAACGTTTCAATACAAGATTGACTTAAAAGGTGAGATGGGACAGTATTTGTTGAAGTCTTCATTTTACAGTGATGTATTAAATATCAGATTTCTGTGCACAGCAGTTGCAGGTAACATTCATCTCTGTATTTATAAGTGATGAACTTTGGGGAATTTTTGGGTACACAGGAAGGTACTTCAGCCCTCAATCTAATACTGAAATCATTTGCCTAGCAGAGAAAGCTCATTTTCTCATTTTCATTCTTGCTGACAGCAAGATCCAATGAGAACTGACTTTTGCCTCTCTGCCCTACTTTGTACATTGTATGAGCACAGCCAGGCGTCCATGTGGAACTGTACAGCAGACAGGGATGACTGGAGAACTTACATTCTGGAGCTCTTTTACGCTGCTTTGGAGAAGGTGGTGATTGCTTTATACTTGTCTGGAAGAAAAATCTAATCCAGTTTTTAGAATTTGACTTTGTGGATGGTCCAGTTCCCTGCTATCTTTACCACAGATTTACTCTATAAATTCGAGTAATCCTTTAGTTTTTCTATGCTTCTTTGCCCCTCCATGAAATGGGATACCAATGTATGTTGTGCAAGGTAGGAAGGTTACAGAAGGAGGTGCTTAAGTGCTTGGATTTAATATCAGCAAAACTGGATGAAACAGTGTCCAGCAGAGATTTTGGGTGTGGTTATTTTTTCTTTTTGATTCTACAGAAATTTCACATGCTAGTAACATGCAATAACAGTTTGTTTTTTTTTTTTTTTTTCTTAAGACAGTAAAAACTTTAGGAAGAAAAGAGGATTATATTTCTCTAATCTCTTAACTACTTACTAAGGATATATATTCCCTTCTGGACCCAGTGAGTTGCCTTGGAGCAAAAATCATCCTTTATCTACTATTGTTTAAAAATCCAACAATGTACTATGTTAATTTGTTACTATGCCACCCAGGCAATGCAAAGGAAGTTTCAAAAGAGATCTCTTGGAAACCATTTGGAAATAATTAGTTTCATGGTGATATTTTTAGCTTTTGGATATATATTAAGAGCAAACTTAAACTCTTTTTCTTTTTGCATGAATTTTGATTCTAAGAATTGCTAAGCATATTTACCATTGTTTGCAAATCAGTCATGGGCTTGTTGCAGGAAATACTGCCCAACTTTATTTCTTCAGAATAAAACCTTATATGAACCATTGTTAACAATGTTTTAATATTTGAATAACACTTTCAGGGAAGTGCAGTGCATATTTAAGAAGTTGTTTGCTGGTCTCTTTTTTAATATTTTTTTTTTTTTTTCTTCTTTGTACAAATGTTGGTAGTATTGAATTAGGATGAATGTAAGGGCATTCTTCCATAGTATTTTCATTATGAATGAATATTTGCTATTTGTTAAATAGTGGAGGAAAACAAAGGATGGGTTAGTAGGATAGCCTTTTCTACACATCATGGGTAATTCATATTTGTTAAATTGCTTGCCGTTTTACTTAGAATGTGCTGAGCTGAAAGGGGCCTGTGAGTCCAACTCCTGACCCTGAGCAGGACATCCTAAGAATCACACCATGTGCCTGAGAGCATTGTCCAAATCCTTCTTGAACTCCAACAGGAATTACTTCATTTATTTAACCCTGTACAGTGTTAACTCCTCTAGATCAAGGTATTGTTTTGTTGAAGTTTTGTAAGAAAAATTGTTGTGCTTGGTAAAGAAAGTCTTGAATAACTGATGTCATGCCTAGTTTATGTTTAAACACAAAGACAACATGATGTATTATATGGGTCACACAACAGAAGTTATTAAAATTTTCAAACTGCTTATGTAATGGTATTGCAACTTTTTTTCAGATTTTGGGTGTTAGTCAACAGCTACAAAAATTATTCAGCTTACTTCTGCAGTTCACATGACATCAGTACTGAATAATGACGGAGTTTTTCAAATCATGCTTATTTCGTCACTGAAATACTGTAGCACATCAGTAAGCCCCAATAAAAATTCTTATGTGTTTTAATGACCATGTTTCTGAAGTTACTGCTTTCATGAGATGTATAGCTGGTTTTTGCCTTCTCTTTAGAGGAATTAATGAAAGTAGAGGCAGTGTTATATATGCAGACAGGGTATTGTAGAGACATTTTACTTTTCATTAAGTCCAGTCACTTCAAGGGTCGTTTCCAGTCATTTAGCCTCATAGTCCAAAAATATTTGCAATGTTCTGAAGTCACTTCAGGCTACTGTGGGCAAGGAAAGACAAGTATTTTTTGTGGCTATTCACATAATTTTTTTTTTTGGTCATACTTTTAAGTGGAAAGTGACATCAGTGTTTGGTAAAATGCCACCTCAGCTGCTGAGGTTTTGGCCATTGTAGCTGGTCCTTAGTCAGTACACTTGGGCTCTGGACCAGCTGGGAGGGTCCAGAGTGGGCAGGAGAGGATGGACTAAGGTTGAAGAACATGGCTTGTGAGGAAAGAGTAGCAAGAAAAATTTCTCTTTGTGCAAGTGATCAGAGAGTGAAGTAACAGATGAAATAGAAGCAAGGGAGGTTTTATGTAAGGAAAAAGAGGACTAACAGTACATTTGAAGAAATAGTGGAGGACATCTGGAGAGTGGGAAAGAACTAAGTGACATGGCTCATTTTAGTCTTATTTTCTATCACTCAGTAGGTTGGAGATGATCTGTTCCTGGGATTTTTTGCTGAAGATCCCACATTTACATGGTAGAGAACAAGGCAGAGCACATTTTGTGCGGTAATTGCTCCTGCTTCTCATGAGCAGCTTTTGAGAGGAGGTGCCCTTGTGACTGCTCTGTTCTGTGGAAGCTGGTAGGGTCTCATGAGGAGGGCCCTAGCACTCAGGTCTAACTAAATAATGTAAAGTAACTGGAAGAGAAAAAGGATTTAGGTACAGAGCTTGATGCTTCAAGTAGATTGAACACCTTTACCTTCTGTTTGCCTGCTGGTGCTGTGCCCAGGTGTGATGCAGAACAGGTGGGGTACATGGATGTGAGTGACCCTGAGAGCAGGCAGTTGTGATGTTTTATGGTACTGGTGTTTAGAAACCCTTGTCATATTGTTGTGTTTGAGATCTTGCAAGATATTCTGGACTGCAGTTACTTCATTTATTTTTATTAGCTTATATATTCATCCATTTCTGTGACTCGAATATAAGTCTGTAAATTTTGTTCCTTCTTGATAACAATGATAAGCATACAATAGATGTTTCACAGATTGATTTTTTTTTTTGTCTGAGAAAGTAAAAAATGCTCATTTTTAAATTTAAAAAAATAAATTTCATTTTGAAAAGGTAATAAATTTTTAGTAAATTTTATTAAATAATTTGTACATTCAACTCATTTACATACTCATGCAGTATTTGAGCTACCTTTAATATTACAATACTTTTTTACTAATTTATTCAGGAGTTGAAAAACTCTGGGTTTTGAGAACGTTGTAAGAAATATCCTTGCAGAAATCTGTTGACAGTCTAAAAGCACCTTTTATATAAGCTAGTAAAATGGTAATTCAACCTAATTACTAGGAGAACAATGGCATTTTGCTAACTTTTTAAAATCATAAATGAATGAGATAATATAATAAGATTAAAAATACAGGTTTATGACATGAATGTGTGCTTTGTTCATTTATTTGACAAGTGTTTTTGTTCTAATTATGTAAGTTCCAAATATATCATGGAAAGCATTAGTGAAATTAGCATTCATTACAGTTCCCAGCTATTGAGCAGTTAAACTGAAGAAAACCTAGTCTCTTTATGTCCAAATATGGCATTGCATAATGTGAATGGATGAGGAGTTTTGTGACAATTCTATAACAGTCAGTCCTTGAAACACTGATCATTTCAGTTTGACTGAATCAATATTTTTTTACATCTTTTTGTGGCTTAACAGAAAATCCTTACATGTCAGTGGCTGTCTAGTGTCATCATAGTAGTTAGTATGTCTGTTGAAGCTTTCAGCTGATTTCTCACTGGACGCTTACTGTTGTCTCAGATGTTCTGTTCCATGTGACTTTTGAGCACTGATGAGGATATTGGCTCTTCCAAGTTGTCATTTATTGTTGACAAAGTTAATTTTTAATAACTTCTTGATGCAGAAATGAGAGCTGTTTTCGTTCCCTGTGAGAACAGGGTAGCATGCTGTGTCTACCATGGTTTCTCCACTACAGTAGAACATCATGAAACTCCACTGTCCTGATGAGTCAGAGAGCATGGGAACCATCTGGTTTCACAGCAAAGAAAAAGACAATACTGACACATGTACCACTCCTGTCTCACGTAATCTAACTCTTGCAATGTTTGTTCAGCTAGGATTGTGTGTTAGCAGAGCTTCAGCATCTGTTCTCAATCTCAACTGCTGCCTCGTCCTGCTGCCCATGTGCCGCGTTCTCTTGGCCTTCCTGCGGGGATCCCAGAAGGTGAGTGCTGTCCTTGGAATGCAGCGCTTCAGAAGAGGGCCCTGGTCTCTGTTTAGTATAAAAAAAATAGAAAAAAACCCAGTTACAGCCCAGTTTTTTATACAGTAATTGCTTGCATGGTGCAAGTGTCAGACATTCAGCCTAGATTGATGACTCCTTTGAGGACAGGGCCACGGCTGACATTGTCTGGTTTGATCTGACCTGTTGGGAGGGTGGTTTCTTCAGTGCATTTTTGAAAGATGGGGAGTTACTGTGGAACTGTAACCAGATGAATTCTTGTCTGTCTTTCCAAACTCTCACATTAGAGACATCTATGTACTCTCAACTGCTTCTTGGTAGAATTCAAGAGAGCACAAACAACTTTGTCTCTGCATGACCATAAGTGTCCTAATGGAGGTGATAGAACTTTAAATAAAAATACTCAATCTGATACATTTGTTATCATGGGTGAAAAAATAGTTTAGCTTCTTTGTGATTCACCAGTTGCTTTTGCAGAAATATAAATAATCCTTTTGAGGAATATTTTTGTTTGCTATGTGCTTGCAAATTGAACCTCTGAGTTCTCTTAATCATGTGACAATACTTATAAGATTTGATGCCTGTAGATGCATATATATATATATGTATATATGCAAATATACCATTCCTTTTGATCTTGATTTTAAAACAGTCAGTGATGCCTACACAATTAGTGCTGGAATTCCTAAATATTAAGACCAGGAGGTACATTACATACTCTTGACGTCTGTGTAATACAGATCCAACTGTAATTTCTTCATTATGTCCTCAAAATTGTCTCCTTGGCATAATCCAGTAGTTTTTAAATCTACGTACTATGCTTGCAAAGATGTTAAACCTAGTAAAAACTGAAGTTACTATTATATCACCACAGTTGCTGTTACTGTTTTTTCCTTTGCTTTGTTTTGGAAGAGATTGCTTGAATTCTTCTCTTACTAGGTTGCCAGCAAGAAAACCAGAAGGCTGCTAGATAAGAGTAAAACTTTCCATGTGACATGTGGTGTTACAATATGCATCTTTTCAGGTGAGGTCTCACTGTGCTGAGCAGCAGTGTGTTTTGGAGGCACATTGAAGCAGTACCTTGTGCTTTTTCTGCTGCAGTACATTTGGGGGTAGTCTTGCTCTATGCTTGCTTGTCTTAAATTGTAAATGCTTTCTTGAATGTGTGTGGATTTTGGTTCATTTTTTGCTTTAAATACGTGGGCATTCATTCTAATGTCAAGCCTTTCCTTAAAACGCCAGTGTCTTAGAAGACAGGTATGTGAGATCAGGTCAAAATCTGGCATTGCAGGTGAACCCTCCTTGTGCCTAAGGAATTGGAGTGAAAAAGCAGGGTACTACAGGCTTAACTACAGAAGAGGGAACAGTGGAGACAACTACCCAGTTTGATGAAGAAGAAATATTCCTGGTTGGACACTTTTGAATGTTGTCTCTCAGCTGGAGCATTGCAGTACAGAAATCATTGCTGTAGTGTAAAAAAAAAAAAAAATCCTAAAATACATACAGCTTTCTGTCATGAATATTCATAAGCTGATATGACTTTTGAAAAATAATTAAGACTTCCTTAGTCCCCGGTATATCTCATGCAGGTGATGTCATTATAATTTGGCATCTGGGTGACTACAGGGAACATCCAGCACTTGTTTACAGATCCTCAGCTTTACTCAGTTTTTTGGGTTTTTTTAGTCATACATGTTGCTGCTCATCTGGTGAATGCTCTTAACTTCTCTGAGAACTACAGTGAAGAATTTGTGACCCTAAATGTGGCAAACTATCGTGGTGAGGTGAGCCAGCTGTCCTTTCATATTTTGCTTTTAAACATGTAATTTAAATGTATGAATATCTGCATATTCAATTCCACTGTGTGATCTATACAGTGCTGCTCTTTTGTGCACTGAAAACTCACTATGACATGGATTCCTGCAGATCTTACTTCTTTCTCTGGACAGAGCATGTATTAAAGGTGGCAAGGTTCAGTCCTGTTTGATTATTAGAGAATGCAATCATCAAAACTTTTCACCTTGCACCTTGTTCTCTTGCTTCTCTTCTCCTTCTCGCTCCTCCTTGGGTGGGCCTGGTTGACACATTTCTGCTGCTTTTTGGGCGAATTTGTTCTGCATTTCCATTATCTAGAATACAGTGAGATTTGAAACTGAATTTTCATTTTTCAGCTGCAGTGAATGCATGTATGAGTAAATGTGCTAAGCATGGAATTAGTTACCTACATGAACTGGATGGGAAGCTGATTTCTACTTGCGAAATACTTGATTTGTGTGCCTGCTCTGACTGTGGTGCAAATCTCTTGCAGGCATATCAGATTCCTAGTCCCTTGGCCAGGTGCTTACTTGTGTATTTGGCACTGGAGGGATATTTGCAGATTGTAGAAGCAAGGCCAGAATCCAACACTCTTTCTTCTTGGGCCACAATCAAGTTCCCTCTTGCCTGTATTCATTTTAGTCTCGAGCTCTGCATTTCTTTTCTACCAGTTTCATTAGGAAATATTTAGAATGACCCTATCCCAGCTGCATCCTTTCCTGGAAGAAGAGAGTTTGACTCAGTCCAGGCTCATGAGGACCAGCAACTAAAGTCTTCCACCCCCTGGGTGAATGATCTAATCATGGAGCTATTCAATGGCAGACAGACATGCCAACACCAACTATTGTGCTGAGCTTCTGGGTTGAACTGTGTCTGCTTCTGTTAGAAGTGGGCTGATAGACTTAGCTTCATCAGGAACACTGGCAGGAGTTTGCCTCAGGCAAGAACCTGCCAGGAGTCTAAGCCTCTACTAAGCAGCCTTAGGAATTTTGCAATACAAAATGGAGACAATAGCAAGTCTTTTAGGAAGTCTAGGATCAAAACTCCTGAATTTTAGGTACTTAAGTAGCTCTTGAACCTTTGTACTTGCATTCCACTTAAATCCCTTTTTTAACTGTGGTGCACAGTCTGGATGCTGCTCTCATCTTCTCTACCTGGGTACAACATCTGGATGCAGACAAGGACAGAAAGAGGGTCACTTCATTTTTTTGGTTCTGTATGAAAACTTCTCATCTCCCCTCACTGCATTTTACTGCAAGTTTAAATAAATAAGTTTTCCAAGCAGTGAAGACAAAAACTCTTGAAGTATAGGATCAAGGGAAGTGAGGCAGTTTCCCCTGATGTTGAAATATCCCCTCTTCCTTTCAGATGTGGTGAAGGACACAGGAACATCTGTCAGATCCTTTGTGTTCAGTCTTGCTTCACTAGGGTCCACTGCAAATCTCTTGGTGATGTAGCTGGCAGTAAAATGCTTGCCTCTTGTTTTACATTTAAATTCCAAACCTCTCCCTGTTCTGCTCCACTCTGTCCTCCCAAAGGGATGAGGTAACTAAGTAAAGTTAAGCTTTCAAAAAACAGTTATCTGTAAAATTATCTGAATCCAAATTATAGGTCAGAATTATCTTTGCTGGGGGAATGCAAAGGCTAAAGGTGTAGTTTATGCTGAATTGCAGTCAATGTAAACTGTTACTAAATATCAAATTCATTCCTGCTTCCATATTTAGGGATCGCATATGTCTTAAAATGTGTGAGCTTTATGGGCTACTTATTATTATCACATTATTCATATAGATATATAATCCCATATGTTGATTTTATTTGTTTTTGCTTGTCTGTTTTTCAGGATCCAAGGAAACTACTTTTTGTAACTGGTAAGTCTTTTGCAAAACTGAATGAGGAAATTTTGCTGCTTCTCATCATCACTCTGCAGACAAAACTTCTTTTGATCCTGTATTGGCATGCTCCATTTGTTGTATCTGAGCTATCTGGGGTTGTGTTATTTGTGTTAATATAACCTGGGTTTGCTTATCCAATAGTCAGGAGGCAGAAGTTACATAAGCCCAGTAGCAGGATGAGCATCATCTTCAAATCTGTTGTACAGATGAGTCAGCAGAAACCATTAGTTTCAGAGAGTCTCCCTAATAATAAAACCAAATTTCTAAATGATCCAATTTCTAGAAAAAGAAACATAATAGAAAAACAGTCTTTTTGCTTCAGCTGGTTTATTTAAGGGCTGTTTGGGTGTCTGAGCAACCTTAACTGTTGCATGGAAATCATGCTTTGGCACTCATAAAGAATAAATAGACAAAGACATTTTTGGTGCAGGAGTTCAAAAGGGAGCAATGTTTGGGTACAGAGGGGCAGGCATCAGTCTGAGCTGTAGCACCCCATAAGCAGATAAAGTTCCCTCCTGATGCCATCACTCTTTCTCCTTTATTTGGATCAAATACAAAAATCCCAGCTTGAATAGACAGCAGTGGACGGTGTTCTAGGTTTGTCAATCCCAGTAAGTGTTCTGGAATTAGCAGCTGCTGTAACAGTGTTTCCCAAAAAACCTAGGGAAGGTTTAGATCAGTTGAGGGTGGAGGAAGTGAGAAAGTGAAGTGATAGAAACTGAGGTCAGAGTTATCTGCTGACTGGAAGCAGGCTGGGTAATGAGTGTAGGTACTGAATCAGTGGTGGAGTCTTGAAAGAAGCTAAGAGGAGGGAGGTAGAGATGGAAGAGGGGAAGAGTCAAACCAAGCAACTGAGGATTATGTTTAATACCATGTATGAAGGAGAAGGACTTGGGATAGAGAAGCAGTGAACAGTCCAGTCAGGTTTTGTCCTGGCTTGTGGGGACACCTTGAAACCTCTGTAGTTGTGAGGCAGAATGCATTTACCCTCTGTCAGCCACTAAAATACTGCATTTTCAAAAATGTGAACACACTGTTGCAAGAAGCAGTCATATTAAATTTAAGATTCCTCCATTC
>VYZT01032321.1:11650-38666 GCA_013400735.1 Pomatostomus ruficeps | reverse complement strand
AGGCAGAGGGACTATCTCAAACATTTCCAACAGAAGAGGTATAAAGGCAGAGGCATCTGTTTCCATTTTAGTTTTTCTTATGTTTAGATTTGAAGGTTTGTGATATTAGGACCACAAAATCCAAACTGAAACACAATTATTAAAGGAACCCTTAAAATAGTTCTGCTCTCAAAGAACTGATACAAGACAAACAGTTGCAAGTAATTTATTACCAAAAAAGTAAAACTTTGATACACTGATCTGCAGTCAGTGGAAGGTTGATAACAGTTCCTGGTGCACAAGGATAGCACTGCACGGGAGTTGAAGTCTGACGAAGATGGTGGATGTTTTTACTTCTTTTCCTTTAAAAAGGTTCTCAGTGTAACCCAAATATTCTGCAAGAATTACATGACTCAGACTGCTACGGTAAGTAGCCTTGTTTTTAAACTGTCATGAGTTAATAAGAATGTGGTTTTTTTAAATATTTCCAGTAGAAGAGGTATAAAACTAGGTTTGCTCCCATTCTAACCATACCCAAGGATTTAGATTGCACACAACACAGTCAGAATTCAAACCCTGAAATTTATTCTCCTCCATTACTTCAAAATGCAGTGATTTGCTGGACATTTCACAAAAGATTTCTTTCCATTTTTCTTCTGGTGTGATGATGGATGGCTTCAAGCATGAAAAGATTTCATGCTATTGAAGATTAACTAATGGAATTAACAACTTCATTCTAAGATGCTTATAAAACAAGTTTAAGGACCTTAAATATAAAGGCTGCTGATTTTCAAGTGTTATGTACCTTTAAAAATCCTATCAAACCCTGGTTTAAATACACAGCAGTAAGTTGATTTTTTTCTTTTTACACAAAAAAGTAAATCTAACATACATTTATGTATTTGCACATCTTCTATTAAACACAATCTTAAACCTACTTATAATCATGGTATGTCTATACACTTCACACCCACCTCTTTTCAATGTTAAGTGGAAAATGCAGATAATGTTGCAGGTCCCCCTAAGTATTAGTGTTTGACTATCTGTGTATTTGGTTCACTCTATAGGAAAAAATTCAAGTGTGGTAATTATGCCCTTATGAACACAAAGTCCTCAATAAATACAAGTTTCTCTCATGCTTAAGTCTAAGGGCCTGCCCAATACAATCCAGATGCTGTTCATATCAAAAACCAAATTAACTCCCACTTAATCATACAGAGAATAGAAAACAAAACAATTCCTTCTTGCATTTAAAAAGAGTGTTATTGTATAACTGCCCCACAACTATTTCTCAGCTGGACAAAAGATCCTTCTCAGAAGGATCAAACAAGCTGGGAAAGAAATGTCCATTCCAGTTCCACATAAAGATCTAAAAAATCACAGAATCATCCAGGTTGGAAGAGACCTACAAGATCATGCAGTCCAGCTGCCCAACTGTCAATACCACAGTAACCACCAAACCACAGCGCCCAGATCCAGGTGCCTCTTGAACACCTCCAGGCATGGTGACTCCACCACTGCCCTGGGAAGCCCATTCCAATGCTTGACCACCCTAACAGTGAAATTTATTGGGGTTTTTTTTATATCTAATCCAAATCTCCTATCTCAGCTTAAGGCCACTTCCAATTTTTCTCTCACTCCAGGAACAGTAGAAGAGATGGGCCCCCATCATTAGAACCTCCTTTTAGGTAGAGCGATGAGGTTGCCCTTGAGCCTTCTCTTCTCTAGATTAAACCAACCCAGCTCCCTCAGATGTTCCTCATAAGACATAAGAATATTCCTTGTGTTCTCATTTGAACACTTTCGTCTGCAGAATTAAAACCAGCTTACAATAGGAAAAGGAGGAGTGGGAAGCTATTCTATGAGCACCGGACACCTTCAGGTTTCCTGACTTGTCAGATTTGTAGTTTGTGCTACTTCCCAGTTGAAGCTGCTGAAGAATGCATCTAGGATTTCTTTATCACACCAAATTTTTGTCTCCCAGTAGCACAACATTTCTTCAGGATTTCTTTCACCAACGTCTCTAAATACAGCACTGCTTTCAGCAATCAAACACTTTCATTGGAGGTCTCCTATTGTAGAATGACTTTTTGGTCAAGTCCTAATCTCACATGCACATTGGCAAAAACTGAGACTGAAAAGCACAGTAGGATTGAACTCATTAAAGAAATCTTCAGGTGCTCATTGTGTGCCTTACAGTTTGAATTGTGTTTTGTTTTCAGCAGGTAGAGTGCACGAGGGGACTCATTAATAGGTTTATATGAAACAAAAAAAATTATCCAACAAAATTCTAATTACTTCAGCAGGAATAGCTGAATTTAAATTTAAAGAGGTTGACCTGAATTCAGTAAAGTTACATTAATAAGAGGTCATTCTTCCCTTCATGGTCTATATTTAATTTAAATTTTAACTGATTTTAAAACTCAAAGCAGTTTCTGAAATCCCAGCATTGTTCACACACACGAAACAGAAACCTCATCATTACTTTGCATGCAAGTATGATCAAACCGTGGGAAATGCCTTTTCAAGTGAAAATAATGATTTTGAGCATGTTCTGTGTGTGTCTCTAATCTTATTCCACATTGCTACAGTAGAAGCCTCATTAAACCCCACTCTAGATGACTTAAGGCCTTTTGAGCAAGACCCATGAAACTGCCAACTGCTGCTTTTCATACTCACACCGCCTTCAAGAGACACAGAGTCTGTAAATAATTTGTGCAACCATGGCCTTACATTGAAAAATACTTCAGCAAACATACTTACATTAATGGATCGAGTGCCAGCAAGTAAGCCTGCAGCAAATCTTGCACAACCCAAACTCAGTTTTTATTTGCAGACGTAAATGAATATTACAATATCTGAGTAACTTTGAAGGTCCATTTTATCAAGATCTCCACAATATTTGTTGCATCTTGATCTAAGATCCAGTCTAGACCCCAGTAGAGCATTAAAAACAAACTAATTTCACACTGAAGTTAATAATTAGAGCTGCAGACATGCTGTAAAACACTTAACACAGAATTTATGCTGATTTACAGTTACGAATCGTGTGTTTGTGCTAGGACTTAAAAACACACTGGCTACATTCCGAATATGTTTCATCATGATTGGTGCTTCATTTTTTAAGCCATTTGCATGCTTTGCAGAAGTTGTTTCACAGCTCTTACTCTTCCTTTGGTTCTACTAACCCTTCTTTCTCCCTCTTTAATTGCACACACTGAAAATCTATGCTGTAAATTGCTGAATTATATGTTAAACAATGATTATTACATATAGACTTAACTGCTCTATCCACCCTCTTCACTCGCAGCCTCTTCCAAAATTTTGTGTCAAACTTGGGCAGCATACCAAACGCTCTCCTTTTAATTAGGCTTGCTCTTGCAAAGTTGATGGGCAGATTTTCCATATGCTATCTCTTACAGCCCTCAGGCACCTGTTAGTTTAGTCATTGACTACTGTCTCCCTGATCTTCTCTAGAATTCATGTCCCAATTCTTGTCGTCAAGGGTTCCCACTAACACAGCACAGGAAGGAGGGGCCTGGCTTTCACAAACAGAACAGAAAGTCCTCTTCCATGAGTACATATGGTTCTGGTGTTTTTATTCCACAGTGACAGCACTTGGTGAGCTCTTACAGCCATATCAGCTCTGCTGGTCTGGAGATAGAGCAAATTCACAGATGCTACTGCTCTTCCTGAGATATAGAACAGCTGAAAGCAGGGCATTTATGTTAGGCAATTGCCTAAACACATTAAACATATATGTTTCATCACAAGCCCAGATTTTCCCAAATGCAAGTACCTCTGCATCTGGCTGCCATGTAGCACTAACAAGTTTCAGTAGGTCAGGCAGACATTCACCATGTCTACCTGGAACACTTGGCTCACGAGGCACAGGAGCATTGTGCCATCCCATGAGCCAGCAGCCATTCCCAAGAGGCTCGCTTCCCTAGCAGCCCACAAGGCACACATAGTTCTAGTAGGAAGAAGCTCCCCCTGAGGTTGTCTGTCACATCCCTTTATGCCAGACCAGAGGCACACATTGTTAGCACATTGCAAACTCCCACTCTGTATAAGAAAGCTACAGATAGACACACTGCAGGCTGCTGCAGGACTGGGGCGGTCTCCATACCATTCCTCTTCCTCTTTCATTTGGGTGAGTAGCAAATGACACAAGAGAGAGCAGAATGCTGCCATTACTGTAGAATTTGCTTGGAAAGTTGTTAACATTTCTGGAGCTTTGAACTTCAGGAAAATTACCTTCAAAGCTACCTCCTTGGCTGAAAATCCATGGCATTGGCACTGAAAGCAGCTGACATGGTGTGCAGTGACTTGCTAAAATCCAACATCCAAACAAGGAACCTGAAGGGATCTATTCTTCCTCAGCTATGCCATGGAATTACCTGTCCCCACATGACATCTGTTAACATTAACAGAAATGTAATGAAAAATTTCCACATACACCAATAAAAGAATATATCCCTAAATTTAAAACAAAGTATGCTGGAGAGGAAACACCATTATTACTTATACAAAGAGACAGTTGACTGAAAATTGGTGTGATGACCGTGGTGCTCTGCAATGCCTCTGAGGTGATTTATGATTCTTGACTATTTTCTAGCTCCTTCATTAACTCAATTGTGAGTCTTCAATGAAAAATTGAAAATAAGAACACAAACTTACCATTAGATAACATACCTCACAAGCAAAAGCTTCCCTTCATGCACTGTGATCACAGAAGATTTAAATGTCTAATCTAGGTATGATTTCTACACAAAGTGTACTCAAAACCTTGTGAGTTCATCTTCAATGAAATCAATGCCTAAAGAAGAGTAAGCTAAGCACATGTACAGCCTAAATCAAATTTATTCTGGAAGAAAAGATGAAACGGGAATAGTACCTGTGACACAAATTACTTTGTTGGTCTCTGCAGACTTGAACAAACTTCTAAATGTGTTTGGCCAGGGGGAACAAGAAAATGTTTTAAACCCTACATTTATGCAGTGTATATTTAAAGACTACCACACACACACACAAAAAAAAGAATCATAGGAAAGGGGATTAGAAGTCAGAGAATGGGAATGCAGATGTCATGTAGTACATGATAGTAACATCCACAGCAGAATTTTGTGCCAAGCTCTCAAAGAAATGTATGCAGCATGGAGTTTTTTTCCTCATTTAGGCCAACAGGCGATTTCACAGAAGTATAACCTGGATGTACTCTAAATAACTGGGCTGCTCAAAGCCCGTAAGTTCCTGTACTCTTCCTTGGTCACTGGCCTGTTATTCCAGGGATACACTCTCCATCCTTAAGACAGTTTCTTGCTGCCATATGCTACTGGAGGAGTGGAGGGAGAAGATGTATTTGTTCTGTTTTAGGGAGAAGTACAAATTCCTCATAAAACCTTGCAACCCCCACCACATCAGTGTTTGGAGTACAAGAAAGGGGGATGTTCATAACTGGGGGTCATGAAGGAACATTCATTAGCAGCATTCTGACATCGCCAGGTACGTCTGCTTATGCACCAGTCTGTCTTCAGCTAATGTAAAATACACACTAAAACATGAAATTTCATTTGAAATCAATGCACTTAAGTAGGAGTTGGTACAAAGGAGTGAGACAGCAGCATTATTTCTCAGAGTGAAACATGATAGCCAAGGGTTCACGAGTAGTCAAACCATAAATTTATTATGTGGAATGACTACTTTTTTCCACCCATCTAGTATCTAGAAAATGAAGTTTCAGCTCTGCTGTGTCTTTAGTCTAAACACCTAATAAGATCTAAGTACAAGATGAATTGCAGGTCATTTTCTGGACTTACTCCAGCGATTGAAAACACACTTCCACAAAACAAAACAAATTAAAAAACCCCAACAAAATAAAAATAACAACCCCACCCTCCCAACAAAACTAAAAACTTACTTTCCTTTCAAGTTCATGCATTATATGTCTTTCTCTGCAGAATGCAGACCTGAAAGTTAACTCCCCGAGACTAAGAAAATACAAAACAGTCACCCCCATTGCATAAATAAAATAAGAAATTTTGAGTTGCCAGTGAGCTGAGGAGTATTCTGAGAGTCACTGGCAGTTATTCCCACAAGAAATTACAGATGAGATTTAGGCTTCATAATATGTAGACTATTTGTGTTTAAAATACTAATTTGAGAGGGTTATTACAGTAAAGTACAGAATCCTGGAGACGATAATCAATACATGGAGACAAGTGCATGTTCACAACATTTTAAAAATCAGCATTCAAGCCTCCTGCTCATCAGATTTGACTTTGTACCTATAAACTAGAAATAACTTTGGCTGAAGAAGTAGCTACAGGTGGTGTCCACCCTCACCCTAGCCTGAAAGCTAAGGAATACATAAATTAACATGAAGCTTCCTTTCCCTGAAGGTTTTGTTTAATTTTAGAAGTGTCAGGAAAATGTTAACATTGCACTTTGTTGTGTATTTTCCAGCAGCATGTGGCATATGCCAAGAAGGGAAATAACACTGTTTGTCATTATAACTTTACAGCCAAAGAGGAAGAAGGAAAAGAAAAAAAAGGAACCCTGTAATTCATAGATCTGCTAAATACTGTTCTCACCTAACCAAATTAGATCTCATAGTTTAAGGTGAATACAAGGTTCTTTCTCTGCTTCTCTAAGCTGCTGACTCATTACAAACCAGGATAAAACAGTTTTCATCCAGAGAGTCTGCACGTGAAAAACTTCACTTATCAAATTGGAAAAAAAAAAAATTGGCAATTGATTTGTAGTCTTCAAATAAATCCTCATTTACATGACTTCTAAGTTTAAAAATCTAAGTCATAAAATCACTAACTGAAACAGGGCTTAGGAGTAAGTGAAGTAGACTAAGACATTTAAATATTTACAGATTCAAAATTTCATGAAGTGGGAACAGTGTTTCCTATCCAGGTCAAGTGCCACTCATGATTCTCCTGCATAACAGAAATAAAGTTAAGGAGACATTTGCATGTGTATTGACAATAAATGAAGAATCCAAGAACACATTCTGGTTTTTCTCCCTTTGCCTAGGACATTGAGAAATACCTGTATTATTTAATTTCCCTTCAGTTTCATCAGAATAGACACTGGAGTTAATCTGAGAGTTTCGTTTTGACAAGATGACACTTTTTGTTTCTTCCCCCAGCTACCTTAAGCCAGTCTCCTCCTTGCAACAATCCTGTGTCTAAGTTGCTAAAATATTTGGTCCTTGTTTTGCTTCCTTTTATGGTCTGCATCCAATATACAGAAAAGTTACAGAAGAAACTAACATGGTGCTTGTAACATAAATTAATGCAAAGCTTTAATTTCAACACTTTCTAAAGCAAAACAGAGATAAAACTGCAAATTTGTCCGACTCATAGCAAAGCTGGTTGCTCCAATGAAGAGTTTTTCTTCATGTTGAAGTGGATAAGAAAATTAATATTACAGGCCAAGAAAGGGCTTATTGTCTGCCCTTCTGTTTTCCATCAAGATTAGCAGTAAGTCTGACTGAGTTAAAAAGTCTGCATTGTCCATTATTTCTCCAGGATAACTGTATTACAGTCATTGGGGTTCTGCCAGAGAAAGAGGAAAAGAACAGGAAACCAGTTTTCCACAAATACGGCTGTTTCCACAAAAACATGATGCCCTGAAAGAAGGTAAGTAAAATTTAAATCGAAACCAGCTTGTTCTGCTTTGGTTAGACCAAGTTGTCTGTAAAGAGCATCACTTCCATTTCCACCCAGCTCTAGAAAGACACAGTACAGCAGTACTGGAAACTGAATCCAACACACAGCTGACATGGCAAGAAACACTAAGTCAGAAAGATCTTTCTTGCCCATATCATTATAGGTTTTATTTTTATACAAACACACTTTGGTATTTAATAAATACAGAGGTGCTACTACCTTAGTATATCAAAACACAGTATCAGACCATTGTCTGCACAGTTTTCTCTTCAGTCTTGTTTCCTTTTCTTAAGCCACCTGCCTATCCATATCCAGAGCATTGGAGCAGACAGGTATTGACAACTACTACAGAAGTGCCAGAGATTCCGAATGGTACCAAAAATCTTCAAATGTAGATCCTGTTGACTGCTCAGAGCACCCTCAACTTCTATAAATGTTGAGATTTCAGTGATGGTGTATTTGAGAAGCACATTCCCTTGCAAGTTCCAGCATCTCACGTGTGTGGATGTGACTTGTGCCAGGTGTGTCACTGCCCTTTGACTGGGGCACAGCCCTGGGCACCAAGGGGGAACACAGCTCCAGAGAGCAGCATTTTGCAGCCAGCTGGTGCTGAGAATGTCATCAGATACATTCACCCCTGCTGCTGGGTCTCTCTCAAGGGGATCTGCCTGGCAGGTCTCTGACCCATCAGCACAGCATCTGCGTGTTACGCTTTGCTGTTGAAACAGAAAATACAAGGAAACCAGTTTTGCAGGAAGACTGGGGATTGAGACACAAAGCCAGTATGTGGAAGTTCTTGCCAACCCTTAGGCCTTCAACAGAACCATTAACTTGAAGCATTTATAAAATCCAAATTAATAGCTTAGGGAAATAAAGAAAACACTGTTATTAGCAAGGCCAACATCATACTGCCTCTATTTCTTCTCAGTAAAGCTGTTGCTTAGATGCTCTGCCGAGCTTTCCACAGAACACCTCCAATGGATGCAGAAACCAAAAACATGACTTTTCTCAGGCTTTCCAGCAGAATTTTCCATGAATTTGGGTTTAGAAATCACTAGGCTCATTACTGAAAAGATACTAGCCAGAAAGACGGTACAGTATTGGTATTGCCATGAAAGAGAAGTGCAAAAATAAGTTTTGCTTGGAGTCATATGAGGGAAGGGGAAGGGGGGGGCGGGGAACCAAAAAACTAAAAACCAGAACATTCTGTAATTGTAACTGGAGGATTTGGGAAAGAAAACAATTTGGAAAAGAAAATCTAATCCCATCATGATCACTCTCTCATAGAAGCCAGAGAAATTGCTTTCTGTAAAAATAAACAGAAATGAACATTTCAGTATTTGCCATAATACCAGCACATTGAAGAAACAACTTTAATTTTGTAAAGACTGAAAGGATTAGTAATAAGTTGGCAGGGTTGCTTAGACATTTGTGAACTCTCATAAATATTACCTACCACAACTCTGAATCACTGCCAGCTCTGGCTTATGTTAGCCTATTTTAATATCTTACAAACTCCTCTGTCAGGGGATAACTGACCTTTGAGAGATTATCTTCCATGTGTACAAGATAGTGTCAAACGGTTATCAGTTCTCAGAGAATTTCACTTCTAATCTTTTGGATGGACCATTACCTCAAATCATGATTTATTAGCTATTTAAAAGCTTTTTACACTGATGAAATCCCAACATAAAACTAAATATTCAGAGCAGTAAGTCTTGCAATTAAAACCACTGCCCAAAGAATAGATGAGAAACTATTGATTTACCAAACCTATCTTATGGATTACTGAGAATAATTAACCTGTATAATAACAGGTTCCACTTTTCAGTTGGATTCTACTATTTGCTGAGGTAAGATTACTCATGCACACACACAAAAAAATCTATATGTATTTAAATATACATTGCACCCCCACTGATTTAGACTAGAGTTAAACAATATGATAGAACTTGAGCCATCTTTCTGAATTTTCAAACTATATATCACTGTACCTGGACTGGATGACAAAGAAAACAAAACCCAAACCCAAAGCAAGCACACAGAAAGTACATGGCTTAACACCAGCATGCACCAGGTAGCAGGGCACATGGTCTGACACATCCAGTAACTGTACTGACAGTATAAAAAGGGCTTTCTGTTGTTTTATTTTCTCAACTAGAGGAAGGGAAAAACACAATCTGTAAACAAGAGAAGGACTGAACCTTCTGACATTGCTTTAATGCTATTGAGGGGGAAAAAGAATAACCATAATGCCAGTCAAATATGAAGATCTAATTTTCTTCCTGAAGCCATATGGTAAAGTAAAAAGTAGGCTAACCCCCATATATGTTCCCCTATCTGCAGCAGAGGCCTGTGGCAAAAGCAAGAATTACACAGCAATCATTGTGTCCACTTTGATTTCTAGCTGCAGGGAGAGGAGTGAAACACAGAACAGAACAAATCCACAGCTTCTCTCAAGGTCAGCTGAATCTGCCAGGTCTAATAAACAGAAGACAGTCTCTACTCTTATTTCTGAGAAACCCTTGGCTCTGTAGATGTGTGCAGCCACGAGATTTGTTGGGTCTTCCGATCGGTCTATCTTTCCACAGTAGCACTTCCCCTTGGTCCCTTTCTGAATTAAATGCCAGAGGTAAACACCAAAACAGGCATGGGGGCGGCATAATGCTCTGTTTGTTTGTCAGGGAAAATATTCCTTCAGGTGTATGTAGGGGTTTTGTTGTTTTCAGTTAAAGGGAAGGGTAAAATTGATCCCACCCCAGAATCAGATGGCCATGGCTTAAAATTTCAATGAGAAAGGAATACAGGTTTGAATTGCAACAAGGATTGAAAGTAGTACAGTAATAACAAGGTTCTATACACAATTATTTACTCTGATGCAACTCTAGAATGGAGGGAAAGAAGTAATAAAAAAGAAAAATCACCCACACAGTATTATCTAATATTACAAATTCACTATCCCAATTTACAATTTCACTGTTAAGATAAGCTTTTGATTTCCCATATCCTGCAAGGATAGCAGTGTAGACATCGCCTCATATTTCTACAGAGTCCTAATGAAATGAGTTTCAGATTGCCTGCATTTAGAGATGAGACATGTGGCTTTATTAAGATTTTAAAACAAATACTCTAGATATTAAAAGCATCACTTTATACAAGCCTAAACAAATTCCAGAGCAATTCACTTTAAATACACACTTCCTGCTTTCATACTACACAACTGAGATAACAGAGTGCTCCATTTTCTCATTTAGAAGCTGAGTCTTTGCCATAAAGATGCTTTCCTCCTGGTCACCAGGATCTTTCAGAAGATGCAAGCAGTTGTCCAAGAACAACTTTAAAAACCTATGTTTCTAGAATAGTAAGTATTACTTTTGTTATTCTTATTCCCACTGCAACATTTATGTACAACTGCAGGCTGTAGCATAACAAAACTGAAGGATTTTGAACTGTAACAAGAAAAAAAAAATCATTAAAGCATGTATTTTATTCTTGCTCTGTTCTTACCAAGAGGAGTTTAATGCAAAATGCCTGACTCCAAAGAAACAGAGATCCCTTTGCTTTTTTCTCCTCCTTATCAGCAAAAAGGGAATATTATGTCTTTATTTTGAAGGGATGCTATAAGCTAAATCTGTGAAATATTTGTGGGAGGTTACAACAGAGAGCTAGAACAGCCAACAAACAGAAAATGTCTGCAGATAAGACAAGAAGGACCACAGAAACCAGCTTGACCTACAGCTTTAGCTAAAAGTTAACACTTGAAGGTTGATCCTCTCCATGTGGTTATCATTTGTCCTATTTAAAAAATGAAACACTCCTACACTTCATCTCTCACTGAGGGTGAAACAGAAATCATTCCTGTACACAGAGCCAGAGTCCCAACCAGATCCTTCCATCAGTGATTATTACAGTTTTCTTGGTGCAGACAAAACAGGATAAGAAATTTCTTTGATTCCATCAAACTTGAGTAGAATATAGATGTTTTTAAAAACCTTTAGATTTCCTCATTCTGTAACGTATGAATAGCATTGATTCATATAATATATTACATCACAACTTCATGCTATTCCATTAAGCAGTAATCCTGGAAAGTGAAAGTCTCAGCTGGACTGGACACTACAGCACTCACTCAATAAAGGTGCAACACTGTCTTCCCAGCATTCCAGCCTTTTCCTCCAGCCACAGACAGGAGCTGCACACCTTTCCATGTGCTGGAACACTGTCCCACACCAGAAGAGCTCCCTCCTCAGTAGCACCCCTCTGCTGAAGGGTCATTTCTGCTCCAGAGGCAGGAGTCGGCCCCTCTTACAGAGATGATCTGACCTGTGACCTGCCCCCTTTAGCTCTGCAGCCCAACACTCCCCACACACATCCAGGCACCTTCCCACACACACCGAGGTACCCGGCCTTGTGCACACCAAAGCTTGGCTGCTCTTAGCAGGTCTGCCAACCCACCTACTGGGACATAACTTCCATCCACAAACCTTGCCTTTTGTCCTCATGGTATTAAACACTTTTTGCAAAAAGAGTTTCATTTTTCCAAAACTTTTTTGTTTTGTTTAATTAAATTGTGTTTTTTTCCCAAAACACGGCATGTGATAAGTTAGATTTAGCCCCATACTAGCCACTGTGGGAAAAATTAACTCTATGCCAGCCAAAACCAGGACACAAATACACAACAACAAAAAAAAGAAATCCCAGAATGCCATAATTTACTTTTTCTGGAAAGATAAAACACATTTTGAGTTTTGTTATGCTATTTGTCCGATTTCAGCATGTTAATCATATTTAAATTACCAGCCCAGTTCTCTGTTTTAGCAGATATAAAGCTCTCTCCTTTTTCCAAACACTGCAGAGAGTTTTCCTAGCAGGGTATTAAAAGTCTTATTTTGAAGAAATGTTGGCTGTACAGGTCAGGAAATCATTTCTTTAGGCAAGTTCCAAAGTACACCAGAACTGAGATGCTTTGAAAGCCTGTCTGTCAGTCGACTTTGTCCCACTTTGAAAACAAAAGCAATTCTTTAGAAAGCACATTCTTTAAGATGCTAATCCTTTAAAAAGAAACAATTCCTAAATTATCTGCACTATAAAAGCAAACAGAGCCTAAAGGAGTCTTTCTGAATGGTTTATATAGCTATTTTAATAAGTTGCTTCTAAAATGCATACAATAAGCAACTAACTATCGCAGAGCTGTAGCACATGAAAAAACATCTTTTATGATTTTTTCTTGGACATGTAAGTCAGCAACACTTACTTTGCATTCAGGAAATTTAGGCAAGAATGACATAATCACCTAAGAAATAAAATATCTGGCAATCAAAGATCAAATTCTTCACCTAAAAAACTGCAAGCTTATTTGCTATTTAAAAGCCCACCAAAACCACAAGTGAATTAATTAGCAGTATTAAGGAGGAAACTGATGGCATCTCCTGACATACTGAGAGTATATAACCACTGAATGCTGAGTGTTCCACACAGAACTCCTGTTCAACATTCAGTTACACACCCAGAATTTCCACTATGGTAGGCTAAGTATCCTCTAAATCACCTGGAGCAGTCCCTGATTACTACATCAGCCACATCACCTTCTACATATCCACACATTCTACTCATTTGCAAAGTGTTGCTCAGTATATCAAAGATAGACAAGATTATTTAAGCTGTTTAGAATACCCACTGTAAGACCAGAGTCAGAAAATCCAGTATTTCCGTAAAATATGAAAAAACTATCATTCAGTGCTGAAAAAGCAGAGGTAAGGACATACTACAGTTGAGGAAGATTATTTTAATCTTTAAGCTTTAATCTCAAATTCAGGACATGCTCTACAACATTACTGACGTGACACCAGAAATTAAAGCACCATTAAAGCTACTCTTGCTGTGGTGCAACTTTTCCTGATATAACAGGCTGCTGAAAGACCAAAGTGAAAGACATTCTTACAAATAAAATTCCAGGAGCAGAAGCCACCCAAAGTAGCTGCCTTCCCCAGAACTGCTCAAAGGAAGACAGTACATGTAGCTGGAAGGACAAATCTGTCAAACTGAAACCTCACTTCTGTGGCTAGAGGGGTTTCTCATTTGGTTTGGGTTTTTGTTGCCTTTTGGTTTTTAAGAGTCCATGCACCTCATTTAAAAAAAAAAAAAAAAAAAGTATGAAAAGTTATGCAACACTCTGAAGTGACCCATGAAGGCTGTCTTAGAAAGAGTGACTTATCTCACAAACTTAAAACCCAAAGAGACAAGGGAGATGGATGGTCTGATTTAATTCCAAGACCAAAAAACCTCCTGACACTTATTTGGCTTAGACCTTTGGAAGGGCAGTGGAGACTTTCTCTCCCCTCCCTGTTCTGGGGGAGGGGGATGTTACTACACCAGAGAAACAATCCTGACTGCTTTTTACAAAGCACACATTGCTCCTGCACGAGAACACAACAAACCTGCATCTTTAACTGTAGGAATCAGAAAAAAATGCATGACTCGAAGTATCCCAAATCTCCAAACCACAGCTTTAAAACGTGACCAAGTAAAAAGATACCCAGTGATACCCTTTCACAGTATAGGCACAGATGGCTGTGAATCCCAGTCTCTCAGTGTGCCCTTGAGGATAAAATATTACATTTACTAATATTTTCAAAGGACTTCCTCCTGTGATATTAACCAGCCTTTTGTTTGTTTTGCTTTGGTTTTTAGTTTTAAACAGGCTTATGCAAGCTCTGTTTAACCAATAATGAAGGCAGGAAAGTAGTTTCAGTTTTTACTATTCTGCTCAAGTTAAAATAGGAATCCAGGTAGGAAAAAAAGTCCACTGCCACACATTTCTACTCCACAACACAAAACCTGTGTTCACTAATGCTGTTTGAAGGGGGAAAGCAGGTGTGCATTAGACTGACTCTGACCACCAGATCATCTTATGAGGATGAGATGGGAACAAGGAGATGTCTAACTTCAAAACACCAGTTCCCATGATGCTGATGTTCCTGATTGCCAGATATTTTATTTCTTAGGTCATTATGATAATTGGGTATTGTTTCAGACTCATGAGTGTCATATGGAGAATACCTCTGTGCTGCATAAGAAAATATACTAAAAAACAATGCGAGTACACCTAAATCTTTTCTGTTAGCTCTCTAAGTAACTGCTTTGAGACAGAGGAAGGCTGTGATAAAAGTGTTCTTTTTTTTGTAAAAATATTAGTAAATTCCTTAAAGATATAAGAGTTCAAAGTGGAACCATCGTGGGGAGCTTGTAAATTACTTCCTGCATATTGTCCTTAAAACTACAACACTCTCCCATTCTTTCTTTAGAAAAAAATATGCTGACTTTTCTAATGCTTTTTGTCCTACACCGTTTAACCACCATGGAGCCTGGTATCAGAGTCCATACCTAGGCAGACGTACAAGTGCACATTCCCTCGTTAGAAGTTATTAACGATGTGTTCAAAGGTTCAGATGCAATGGTTAATTTCTGTCTGTGATTACTCAGTTAAGAATATTGCTCTGTATACTAAGCACATGTTTGATTGTACTTTCAGTCTGGTTGATTGGAGAGGTTCTTCCCACCTCTGCCACCTTCACTGTTGATTCATCAGTGTTCCAGTGAGACTCCGGAGGAAATGAAAGCTGTTCCTGCTACTAAAGAAAGGGCTGTGTACAGAGGCCTCTTCAGAAAAAAAACCCTTCCACTTCCAGATAGTTATCTGTGATGTACTACTCTATACATAATCCTAAAATACATAAGAGTTTTTTTGTGTATGTGTATTCTCTTAGGGAGCATATAATGCTATTCTTAGGTTTGGCACAAGATGCAGTTTGAGTGCTGCACTGCAACCAGCTAGCGTTGATGTAAATGGCAATGCTAAACACAAAGCTATAATAAATAGCAACTAGGTCACCATTCAGAAAGAGGTTAAAAACCACACTTCTCTTGCCATTTGAAATTGCAGTTTGTTGAGTGGAAACAACTATATTGATATCAGTTGAGTTAGTGGTCTCTCTAGGAAGCTTTATGCACCTGCTTCAGAGTGAATGAAGGAACCTTCAGACTTTCTCCTTTCTTTTTTTTCCCTGTAGAACAAAACAATAGTATAGGTAAGCAAAAGTTCAGACTGATTCATTCGGGTTACACGCCAGTACAGTTCTGTCTTTTGTCATACAAGTGAACTACAATGGAAATTTTGACTTATTCTGGTTTTGGTTTTTTGCCTTTTTTTTTTCTTTTAGTCCAAGTAGAGTACTGCAGGTACCAAAGTAGTTTGCCAAGATGAATGGTTTCTCAGCTATAGGATGTCTGGATGTGACTATCTCAGTATTTTGGAAGACATTAAGCACATGCAACACAGAGGTATTCTCCATATGACATTCATGAGTCTGAAATAATACTCGATTATCATAATCTACTAAGACCTGTATTTCAAAACATTTTAAAGGGGATTTGGATTGCTATTTAGCCAGCAATCTCCAACCAGCCCAAGTCGTCAGGAGTTGCAAAACCACTGACAGAAAAACGCAGTTACAGAGTGCAATGCTGCCATCTGCCGAAAGTTGCTTGTCTTATTGGTCTAATTGTTGTTTGAGTTGCGGGCTTTTGAGCACTCAGAGCAGTTATTTAGACACTGATTTAATCTGATCAGCTTGAGGATGAGTAACCAATGGTTTTGAATCAAGAATTTGTACCTACAGATACAAGGTAAAGTGTATTTAAATACAGCATCTGTATTTCCCTCTAATGGGATGGCCACCCAACTCTTGGTAATAATCGATGTTTCCGTTTGTCGCCCACAGAGCTGCACCATAGCCTTGCAGAAGGTTCTCCATCAACAGCAGGCCCCAAAAGTAATGTTTCATGCCTAGTGACAAATCTGGAATAGGGAATAGGACATCCAAGCTTGCAGCTTCCCCTGGTTATACAAAATGGCAAAGTTGCACATCAGGGTGGACACCTTTCCTTACAGCAGACTGGGCTGGTGTTCCAGGACTGCACTCAGAGGTGGTTCACTTCTTGGGAAACTCCAAGTCCATATTTTTCATTAGGTTTTTTTTATTTCTCCATATCTAGTCATGGAATAAAAAGTTGTCCTTTCCAAGTGATGGATACAGCCTGCTGTAATTGCCAAAATTCACCTCATTTGCCAAGAGACAAGATTTTTCAGCTGTGGGCCACACCAAGTCTTTCATATAGCAAAAGCCACTAAAGAGAAAAAAAAAAACTCAGAAGAATTGGTGTGAAAGTACCACAAAGACATTTTCATTGTGACCTGTATTAGCTGTGGTAACTAAATTTAGGTGGGCATAGCACAGGCTGTCATGCACAACCACTGCCCATGAAGCAGTCTGACATTCATGCCCTGTGCTCTGCTGCTTGATTGGCACTTTCTCAGATAAATGAGGCAAACTATTGCACCAGGATAAATTCTTTAAAGTGCATGCCAGATATTTTTGCTCCCATTTCACCAATATAAATCTGAAATAACTCTGCTTAGCCAAGTGGACGTGGACCTCAATTTCTCTCAGTGTAAACAAATCAAGTGTGTGAGCCACTGCACCGAGTTCCGTCACCTGTGGCTTTACCAAATACAGATGCTTAACACTACAAGCCTCCTTTGTCTATGCCTTGCACTGAAACAAGAACAGAATTATAATATATATCCTTACTCAATGACAATATTTGTTGATAATCACTTTGAACAGATTGTAAGCAATTTAATGGGGAACATTGTAGAGAAGAAAGCTGTCTCTTCTGTGTACAGGAGGACAAAAACGCATCAAATGATCAATGTTACGCAGCCTCCCTCTTTGTTACCATCTCTCATTTCTTCAAAACACCCACTGGAAAAATTCGAGCCTCAATCATACCATCTAATTTGGTGCAGCTTCACAGTAATTATAATGGATTTATGCTGCATCACTTACATTGATAGAAGGAAATTACTAGGAGATTCCAAAAGTGTTTTACTGGACTTAATTCCAAGCATAAACTTGTAAGTGCTCCATTGATGTCTGTCACTTTCACTATAGTACAAATCACACACCAAGGAATACTTTCAACCACATATTTCAAGACAGTTTTAGTTCTAGCAGTAGCACTAAGAAGAGGCAAAAAAGCCTTTGCTCAGAGATTTAAACATTAATCTTTAGTTTCATTTTCTTACAAGACAAAGAAAGTGAAATTTTAAGAAAAAAATGTTAGTGAGAAAGATAAGATGTAGTATGCTGGCATTTTAGACTTTAGTTGATAACTTGTGAATGTTTACATTGTTTAACACAGATACAAGATGAGAAGAACTTATCAGTAAAACAAGACACAAACAGCACGCGGGAAACAGTCACAGGGACACTGAGCTACAGCAAAGACTCATTTAGTCAGAGTAGCTCATAAATACCCACTCAGTAAAGAATGAGCAAGAAGCATTTTTGCCAGATCAATGCTCATGTTTACAATTCCAAGCCAAAGAACAGTAAAGTCAAATAGATTTGATTAAACAAGAGACAGAAACAGTGTTGTTTTTGTGTGTGTGTGTGTGTGTGTGTGCAGTAAAATGGGTAACACAAGCTCGAAGCTGCGGCCACCAATACTACAGGACAAAGGTTTGTAGGTCTGAAGCCACCTCAAGGTTTCCTGCAAACCACCAGCATAGTTAGACTGATGCATAGTAACTTGAACTGACCACCAACTAGGACTTCACAGACCATTGGTGTGGTCCATGAACAT
Source organism: Pomatostomus ruficeps (assembly GCA_013400735.1). NCBI lineage: Eukaryota > Metazoa > Chordata > Aves > Passeriformes > Timaliidae > Pomatostomus > Pomatostomus ruficeps. The sequence goes on along the minus strand of VYZT01032321.1, from coordinate 20,298 downwards.
CAAGAAAATATCTGCAGAATCAAATGATCACATGAGATCCAAGCACAGGATGTACAGCACACAATGAATGGGAACATGAAAAGGCAGGGCCAATTTCTCCTACAATTTCAATGGATGCTATTCCACTAACAGTGGTATTTTATTTTATTTTTTTAAACCTCCCACAGAAGCCAAGCCAGATGGCCAAATGCTGCTACTACTAATGCTGCTAATAGCCCTGCAGGATTATTTATTGAGTGAGACAGCTAAGACCAGCACTTTCATAGTTAGTAATCACTACCAGTTTTTTTCCCCACTTTGTCTGTATCAGTTATAATTTTCTTTCAGGATGTGACTTGTTAGTCTCCAATGCCTATTGTTCACATCTCTGAGATTATTACTTAGCCAATGCAAGTACAATTGAATTTAGATGTGTTGTTCTTATTTCAACTGTATCCAAACCACAATTTTTATTGTAAACTTCTGGTCTAAGTAACTTTCTGAACTGACCCTTAAACCCCACTTCCTTACATTGTCCAGCAGTCATTTAATGGAGTAAGTTACAGGAATTTTCACCCCCTTATCCCATGGATGAGCTTCCAGAGAAAACAAACAACTTAATAAGTAGAAATATTCCATATAAAAATTAAATACAATCCAATGTGTATTTCAAACCAGTATTCACCGGAGACATCAAGGAATTGTAGTTTTCCAATTATGGCACTACACAAGGAAGCAATCTTGAAGCAACAGCTCACCATGGGTCACATCTCATGAGTGCTGCTGGCTGTCCTCCTCAGCTCCTGGCTCTGCAGATCACACACCAGTAATACTTCATCCCAGCTGGGAAAAGCCTGGTATACAACAAGCCAAGGCAACCTATGCTCTAAGAACAATTAAAAGATATCCAAGCAAGGAATTTACCCTGCTAATGGTTCATTCTGCTATTTGCCTTCATTTGCCTTTCACTTGTGGAAGGGACCTGGTACTCCTCATTCCAAATGAGGCAAATGGAAGCCAGATCACTCTGCCACAGTGCCAGCCAAACACATCTGCTGGGACTACCTTGGCTACTTTTCTTTTTTTGCCAGAAGGTAAAAATGTAATCAAATGGCATGGTGTATTGCTTGGGTGGCTCTCTATGTTTAGAGTAGGAACCAAGCACTGCTTTTTATCAGCAGCCAAAGCTGTCTATTTAAATAATAAATAAAATGCAAAGGGAAAGATCAGAAAAACAATTTATACAAAGTTCTCTCTTCTTTCAGTGCATGATGCCTCTACCAATGACCAAAAAAAAAAAAAGAAAAAAAAAAAGAAAAAAGAAAAGCTTTTAAAAGTCAAGTCACAGACATTTATTAGATGAAGGACCAAAGGAGCATTTGTGCCCATTAATCCTCCCACCCAGCAGCCACAGAACAGAAAGTCCTCTCCAAAACGACAACTGCCAAATGCGGCAGCCTCACACGATTTACTGGTCAGTGTACACAAATACATACAAAGGGGATCATTATGCCCCTCTCATTTCAGGTGTCATCCAGGAAGATCATTTCCACAGTTTTAACAGTGACTGTTCCAAACTGCTGGTGTTCTTCCCAACAATTGTATTTTGTGGTTCTATTTCCATTTTCTTTACCATGTATGCATAAGCAGGTCTCTTTTTAGTCTGAATTATTTACCCTATAATTTGTGCTTCTGTTTTCAACTAGTATTTACAGCTGAATCATGCCAAAAATCACACATACTGAATACTGCAGTGGGTCATAATTTAAAGCCCCATAAATTTCCTGGTTTCCTTGCAGCCAGACATAAGCTTCCCATTACTTCGGGCCAAACCTTATCCTCTTATGGAACATGAAGCAAATTCACAGAACTCAGGGAAAATGCACCCACTCGTACTATGCATTAATACTACATTTAAAAAACAGTCACTTCAGTCTTGATTCATTGACAGGTCGGCTTCTACTTTTGGAAGTATTCAGACGACAGAGGTTACTCCTGCAAGAACACTTCAAATACATTACATTTGCAATAAGATGTCTGTTGCTAGATATGCTTTACAACACCCAGATGCTTAGAATCAGGCAGACAGACACCAATATCAGGCAGGCATCCCTAAACAGCTCTAAAAATTTGTCCAAGTGTTACAAGAATTCTGTCAAAGGGCTACAGTTATTAGGAATCTACAGACAACTATCCTATTTTTCTATTAAAGAAGCTTGTCCTCAAAACAGAGATACGCAATAGCACTCCTAGTACCCACTATGAAGCAAAACTCTCCAATTCCAGAAAAAAAAAAAAGAAAAGATTTCAAAGATACTGTGTGTTAAGAAACTGAGATATAGTAGCATAACCAAACATGTCTTTTATCATAATAAAAAGCAGTATTTTTTGGCTAGATGACACCACCGGTGCAGGACAGCTCAGTGAGAATGACAGACACAATCAGATACATCTATCTATCACAGCAGTATTTTAAACATATGGAGGCTACTCTAGGCCTTGCAAACAGTTCAGTATTAGGAGTCAAACTTCTAAAGCTATTACAGCATTAAATACACGTGATACCTATGCAAGCACCTACAAATCTCAACAGGTCTGAATGTAGGCATTTGTTACTGGCACTGATCTCAACAGGACACACCTACCAAGCTGAATTGACCTGGCAAATCTCAAGCAGGAACAAGCACTCCTGAGGCATCAGGGCAACAAGGGGCTTTGGCCACTGAGCTAGTCTGAGCTGCAACCACTCACAGCCATCCTTGTCCATGCAGCTCCCCCTGAGCCGCCCCAGGAAGTGCAGCACTTTCTGCCACTCCTCAGGGATTTACAGGAGCACAGTCACATCTGTACCAAGACAAAGCAACAGCTGGGGACCTCATGCTGCGGTGCAAACCCCTCAGAGCACTTGACCGAAGTGGGAGACAAGCTGAACCCCTCAGGAAGCAGCTGAGAGTACGGCGAAGTGCAGGTGGGGAGGGAAGCATTTGAAGGGGTGTTCCTCACCTTCCCTAAACCAGCGCCAGCTTCAAGGCAACCCTGCAGTTTCTGAGGCTGAGTCCCTCCTGGGAGGGGGAAGGTGAGGCAGAAGCAAGGTCAAGAGACAAAGAGAGGCAGAGTGGCCCAGACCACGAAAGAGATTAACTTTCCAAACCTGGATTCAGGCACTTAATACAGACACCCCTAAAAGCACCCTCAAATCTAGCATCAGTTTCCTACAAAACTCCCCTAAGCCTCGAGACAGATATATTTTCACTTCCAAGTGACACAACAATGTTAAAAAAAAAAAAAAAAAAGGTGAGGCAACTCACTGACAAAGCTACATAAACTGGCATTGTTAACAGCTTTCCAATATTAAATGTCTTTCAAATGTGCTGGCACAAGTATGATGTGTCTTTCCTTAAAGACAGATGTATATACTTCTTCACACAGCGTATAAATAGTGCCTATAATTAAGATGTATAGTTAACCAACTCTCATCCCCATCTCAGTGGGTAGGATAAATGGAAAATAAATGCAAGCAGTGAAGTCAACTGACTCTAATACTCCACAGCTGATTTTGAATGTTCGTGTTTATTGACTGACAGCTCCTCTTCACAACACCAGTAAACCATCTAAGTTACACCATGCAGCCACATGACTTCCAGCACAATTGCCTCTTAAGAATTTTCCACCATATTTTCAGAAGACACATTTTAAAATTACTGCTTTATCTTCTTCCACAATTTTCCTATGTATATTACACATACAGTAAAATTCCCCAAAAGTATTTCTTCACACTGCAATGAATCTGCTACCGCATGTACAAAGATCTCTGAATAAAGTAGTCAATACCGGCTCAGTTGTCTACTTCAAGGGAGCATCCCTTCCCCAAAATTCATAATTACAGACTCTCTGACTACCCCCTTCCATTACAGCCACTTCCCCAGCTTGTTCTTCCTCTGGGTTTGGTTTAGTTTGTTTTGCAACATTTTGAGACTTCTCCAAGGTTTCAAATATTTAGGCTGCACCAAAACTATTTGAAGAAACCAAGAGTCTTTTTCCACCTTAAAAGCATAGCCTAACACAGCAAGCTCAGCATAAGCAAGAAAATTAAATGGGCACAAAATCCAGAACTGATTGTCCATTTCCTTCCTTTTCCAAACCAGAAAGCTGAGCTCTCTAACCCTCCCAACACCAGCTTCAAGCCCTCGAGAGACCAAGGGGTCTCTCATATTGCCACACTAAAGTAACCACTCAAAACACACAGAGCAGAAAAACCTGCCTCTTGAGTTCTCTGTTTGTTCAAGCAAAACATACAGGCCAATTTGCTTGCTGCAGCAACTCCATCTTAGGTTGGCTTGACTAGCTGACACATACTAGTTTGTTTTTTACTGCCCTAGGCAGCACACTCATATAAACTATAGCCAGACAGAAGGATTCTTTTTAAATTCTCTTTTAAAACTTCCTTACCTATGTTCTTCTATCTGACTCCCCTCTGTTCCCTCCTTCTTTGTATCCATACCTCCTCTCTTTTGTTCTTGTTCCCTCCTTGTAGCATCCCCTTCACCAGTTTCAGAGTCTCTCTCTTTGTGAGTTTGCTTTTCTACTCCCCTTACAAGCTCTCACTTCTCCACCTTCTATCAGCCTGCATCAGCCCCACTGTCCCCCCCTCATCTCTCAGCCCTTCTCTTCCCCAAGGAGGCTTCCATATGAACAACTTCTTCCTTTTCTCCCCACCCTTACCCTATCTCTCCTCCACAAAAGCAGAATATTTCTATTTGGTTTCAAAGAGTTATTCCACACAGTTTGAAAGCAACTACACTTCATTCCTCTCCTCCCAGCTACTGTTTCCAAGCCCAACACCTTCACAGCAGCCTCCATAGCCTTCCCCCCAAAGTGGGAAGCAGTCACCTGGACAGCCTGGACAGCAGCCCTGCATGAAAACCTCTAACACCAGCTAGTCTGAAAAAAAATTATTTAAGAGAATCTAAGTCAGGCCTGCTACTCTGGAATTTTGACACTGCACTGAATTAATAGAGACTTAAGAAAACCTGATACACCCCATTCACCTCTGTTATTCCAAACACAACAGATCAATAGACTTTAATCTCAGAAACGTCCTCAAGATGTTACATATAAAGGACATGCATGGTAGTGGAACTCAAAACAAAACCAAAATGCATCAATACCTCCGGGTAGACTTTGTTTTCTGAGCAACCTTTGGAATTTTGGCCTATTGTTCTCTGCAGCGCACAACAGAGCATTCAGCAAGTGGTTTCTATTTTTAGGATGTCTGGGAATGTTTTGCTTTGGTCTTTTTCACTCTGTGGGACCACAGTGCCATCTATTGGAAAAAGCTATAACCAGCAGACATTCATCAGCTGTTTACTATTTGCAAATACTAGAAGTATTTATTACTTCGATTTCATAACAATTAGGTAGGCCAAGTCCTTACCATAGGCTTTGATAGGCACTTGTGCAAACCTTAATATTATGGAAAGTTACAGACTTTTATAGTTAAAGTAACTTAAGTTAAGCAAATACTTCAGAACCTCTCAATCACCACTGTACTAACATGCCAGAGACAAGAACTGCCACTCTTAGAAATAAACATCAGGATGGTCTACCCTGCATAAGCCTTTCTTTCTTAAACATACCATCTGCCATTGCAGTGGGACTCCCTGTTTGAGCAAGCTCATATACGGATAAACACAAACCCTGCTCCCTAACCTGATCATTATTAATCCCCCAAGATCAGGCAAGAGCTACATCTTTGAAAATTCTCCTTCCATCAATAAGCAGCACACATCAAACTTTCCTTTGTCTATAAGCACACTCTCTTTCTTTCTATAGCCAGTTGGAACTCAGAGCAGCCAGAATAAGCCTGCAGAGCACTCATAGTCCATAATCAAAATTTAACAGCACAAATTTTAAGAAGAAGGACCTTTTTAAAAAGGATTCTGGAAGAATTTCAGAGGAGTCTGGGAGATCCAGGCCTGCAGGCATGCCATCCACACCAGGCAAATTAAAAGAGGAACGGAGGCTAAAAGAGACAGGCCCCTAGATAAGCCAGGCGGTGCAGAGGACTCACCATGGGGAAGTCTTTCCTCCTGAATGCACTTCCAGGAGCATCCAGGGCCCATAAAAGCCCCTTGCCAGGTAACAGCAGGCTGAGAGCAGGGCTCCCTTGGCTACCACCTACAAGGGCAGTAATGAACACTGGGCACTAGCTCAGAAAGAGAGCACAAGCTCTGGCATGTGGCTTTCAAAAGGAAAATGAGGCACAGGTGAACCACATTCCTATTTGGGGAAGAGGAGGGAGAGAGGAGGGATTACCTCTCCCTAAATCACAGTGCAGCTGGCACTTTGCATCCATTACACACAGGTGTTTTTCAAATATATGATGTGGCTACATTAAAGATTTAGCAAATAAGCCAGTGCCAACACACAGACATTGGGAACTCTCTCCTAATGGCATGAAGGTGTCTTTATGCCCATATGTACTGATATATGTAAATATATACACATTTCTATACATAAGCCGCTGCGAAGTAGCATTAGAGCATTAACCAACAAAACAGGACCAAAAAGCCTTGTAAAAAAACAACTTAGTGTAATAAAAACATACTTTCTTGTCATATGGCTGTAAGACACCCAATTTTCTGGAAAAAAGGTGCAAAGGCAAGCAACAGGCCAGGTACAAATGCAAACAACCCTACTCACTTCACCTCATGAGAGCTGCTGTGGCTGTGCTGGAGCCCAGCTCAGCAGCACACAAGAGGCTCCTCACATGCCCTGGAGAAACCCTGCCCAGGTCCGGGTCTTGTCCCCTCCCAGGAGCACATAGCTCACCTCCTTTGCCTCCTCACAGCAGCGCCAAGGGAAGGGAATGAGGCGGAATCACTGATCCCATCCTAGCATGGCACCCTTCCCACCTGGGATCTACGTGGCCTCCCCAGCACCAGCCCCACTGCAGCACTGCCATGGGCTGGGCAGGAGGAGAGCCCCACTGCCAGCCCACTGCCAGCTGCACCAGGGCTCACCTCACCTCACCTCACCTCACAGCCCTCCCTCCCTTCTGCATGAAGGCCTCATGCTTTAGCAGCCATGCACTTTAGGTTGCCAACAGCCCTCAGGTAAGTAACATTCCCATTTTACTGGGATTTCCAATAAATCCACATAAATTGTCCTGATTTAGCATGATTTTCAGTGCGAAATGCCCATCTTGGAACATGCGGCCCTTCAGGTGCCAGGCCCAGGTGCTTGCCCATCAGGAAAGGCAGAAACATGAACAAGCGTTGCCTCACATAGTGATTGTTTCTTTTTACTTTTTTCCCAGAGTTGAGACAAAAATCAGCAAAAGTCAAGGTAAAGACTAAGGGGATAAAGGCGATCTCCTGAAGAAGGTCACGGCACCAAATGCTCCCACTGCATGTCCTGGCTGCTCTCTGGCATCACAGAGGCATGTCGCAAAACAGCTGTGAAGGCAACAAACATCTGCTTCATGCACACTGAATGTGGCAAAAATTGTACAATCACTTGCCCAGCAGGGCAGAGCAAGACCCCAAAAGTCAAACAAGCAGTTCCTCCTTGGTGAGAAGGTACCGGAGCTGCTGCCTGCCTGCTCCTAGAGACACACCATGGAAGAGGGAAAGGAAGTAGTGCTGTCCCCACTCAGTTTTTTAAGAGGACTGTGTCCAAGGAATGGAGTCCCTTTCCCTTTCTAAAGGTTTGTCTTTTGGGTTCTTTTTCCCCAGTCACATAAAAACAGCATTTTCATTTTTTAGTATTCCCAATACTTGTGCAAATACTCCTCTGTACTTTCTGTACTCAGCACTGGGACATGGATATCCCGGCATGAAGAAGAAAACATGAAACTCACTGCATACAAAAGATTATTTTAATCGCCCTTTGATAACATTACAGACCTCTCTTGTTGACTTACACTTCCTTATACCAGTATGGCACCTGCTTCGGGCATTACCACACCAGCAGGGAGAGCAGTGAAGTTAATGCAAAATTCAGAGGGGACAAAGTGTTAACCAGAAGACAGAAGAACGGGTAGTTAAAAACTTTAAAGTGGCTCTTCAGGGAGTTAATGCCTGCAGTGCAGATAAAGGGCTGATTTGGGCAATAGAATAACGTCTGGCTGCATGACCTTGAGGGCGTCATTGACCTTTTTGGTATAAATTGCACTGTGAGAGCAGCAGCCTTGATGTTAACAGAGAGGAGAGTTCACAAGATCTGGGCCTAAACGTCTGGGATGCGTCCTGCAACCTTCTCCATTAGGAAGCTGCCCTTTTCCAATGGCCCTTCTGTGTTTCTTAAGCTGTGAAATCAGGAATTATTTTAACTATTTTCCTTCCTGCTACAGTGCGTTCATTTGTAAAGCATTACCAAGGTGGTGAGCGGTTACAAAGACTGTCACCACCAAAGGAGGCCAAATGGAGAGGCGCAGCCACCTTTCAGCTGTAGCGATCGCACCAGCCAAGTGTTTGCTTGCACTCCGCATGGAAGAACACGGCGTGAAATAACCTTTATTTCCTGCAAGTTATCACTCACAAACAGCTCTCGGGAGGAACGCGCTTGGTACAGTGCACCGGCAGGGTGCTTCGAATCCTGCCCCCTCAGCGGGGACAAGTGTGTCACACACACACACCCACACACACACACACACCCCCACACCCACA
>VYZT01032321.1:0-11130 GCA_013400735.1 Pomatostomus ruficeps | reverse complement strand
CGACGGGAGGGCGGGGCCGCGGGCGGGCGGGGCGGCCGTGGCAGGTGACGGGCGGCAGCGGTGCGGCCTGGGCGCCTCCTTGCAGCCCCGGGCCGCTGCTGGCGGTAGCGGCTCCCGCAGTTCCGTGCGCCGGAGATAAGACACGGAGCCCGGCCCGGGCCGTGCGGCACCGAGCTTCTTAACGGCCTTCGGTAAAAGGCATTGGCCACTGGGTCAGCGAAGTTCAGCCTCACGCTCACGGGCAGCCGTGGGGAGATGATGCACTCTCGGCCGTGCTCGGGACCAAGCCGCAGGGAAGAGTGACCACTTACTGCCAGGGAACTAAATGTTGATGTCTGTAGCATCGCCGCTGTGCGCGACACGGGATGACTGGCACTCTCAAAACAAGAGTTTGTGCAACACTACGCATGTATTGTTAAAGTATACTTCCAACATGGATTTATTCTGCAGTCAGATCTGTCCTACCTTACGTGGCACGAAGATGGTAAACATACTTGTCTGTTATCAGCAGGTTTTCTTTAACCCAAGTGTGACTCCGCTACCTCTTTTCCCCCATAATCCCCATGGTAAATGAGCTGACACTTTCTGAGTGGCGAGGAGGTGCTCCTCACTTGCCAAGAAAATTGTTCTGCTCTTGGTATTATTGCTGTGGGCATTAGCTAAAGTATATTTCAATGGTATACACCATTGACAGGTGAAGTAGCATGCAATTGCTGTATGTGACCCTTGATGAAGGTGTCTGGCCTGGAGAAGAAAAGAACTGGCAGTTTATTTATTAAAGAGAAATTTTCCATCATCACATGGGTAGAGTTGGCATAAAAAGCAACCCAAAACAGGCAGCAGCCTTTATTACCCTTAACGCTGCTTAATTATGCTAACAAAACGTCCTATACCACACAGAGANAGGTAGCACAGAGAGGGTAGTTTAGAAAGCATATAACTAAATATCAATATTCAGCTTTTTTAAGATATCTTTCTTGCTGGACATGAGCTTGTAAGTTTAATAGGTCTGGTGATTGAGGAAAGTAGAAAAATAGAGTAAGTGTTGTCCTAAACACAGTTTTTTCCACGAACTCTTTTTTCCTGTACCCTCAATGCAAAAAAATAATTACTTTCATGTAGCAGTTTTGTGTTTCAGTACTCTTGCACTTCTCTGGCAGCAAAAGGTTACACATCGAATCCTTGCTTTTGCATAGAAGGAAGGATCAGAGCCAAAAGGGAGAACAGAAACCCCAGGTTGCTGGAACAGGCTTTGATGGACATGAAGTAGACTAACAAGTAAAATCCAGGCCCCAATCTGTTCATGGGGTGTATGAGATGTACTTATTTATTTGGGTGTCACAGAGACTGCAACACTGGTTCTTTTCTCTGCCTCTCCAATACCCTTCACAGAAGTAGTTCCATTGCCTTTCATGCCATGCAGATAATTTCTTAGCACTAGCATTATATGCATGAAGAGGCAATAAATTCATTTTTCAAAACCTACCGATTTTCAGAAGGTTGCAGAAAAAGCTACCCTGTGATAATAGCCACAGCCTCATATGAACGGTGAATTTTGTAAGTGAACTTTGTTTCCTCCCTCACTAGGTCTAACTGTCAGGTTTTCATACCTCACTCCAGCCACAGAGTGGATTTATGAGCCTGCAATGGAGAAAGTTTTCTCAGCAGGTAATAGTACTTTGTATTCTGCCTGGTGGAAAAAAGTGGAGACTAGGAGAGAGTGGAGATTAGAGTAGTAGTTGGGGACAAGAGCCCTGCAGTTAAAACTGGCACTTTAATACTGCGATGAACAAGGATTGGCTCAATCAATTCCAGGATCTGTGTATTTTCCTACCGTGACTCTGTACAATCTCTTGGCTTTCATGCTCAGCAAATGGAGTCCTGCTCTGCAACACAAGTTACTAATGATGAGGGAGGTAGAGCTTTACAAAACCATTATCATTAACTAGCGTGTCTTCACTTCTCCAGTCCTGCCAATCTGGATCATAATCCTTTTAAGTGAAAGTGCATTTTAAATAAAAGCTCTCTTTCCTTTACAGCTAAATACAGAACTGCCAGCAGCCTACAGAACGAAAAGTACCAAAATGTGTCTGTCTGTAAGTCCAAAACCAGGACTTACAAGTTTGCTGGGTGCTGGTGTCTCACCAGAGCCATTCTTGTTGGTTGAAATTTCATGTGCTAAATAAATAATGTGGTGGTGGTGGTGTTTTGTAATTGAAAGAAATAATAACTACTTTGGGCTTATTTCAGAGGAAATTACTGCTAGTCCCATTGTGATTGTATTAATACAGTGGAACTGTAATCCAGAATGAATGGATTTCTTTTCTGTTTTATAAATTACATAATGAGTTTAAACTAAACTGCAAAGGAGTAATAGAGATGAAAGTGAAACAGTCTCACCCTTACACATACTTGATTAAGACCATAGTATTAGTTCAAACTGACACTCCATTGCTTTCTTCTGGTGGAAAATTACAACAACATAAGTTCAAGAACCCCCTGTTTTGTGCTGCTCATCATGCTGAGTCTTCAGTCCCTTAGCTGCACTGCTCATATGTGCAAGCCATGGAGAATGTATCGCTCACTTTTAACCAGCTCTTTTTATCACCTCATACCCATACACATTCACCCACGAAGCACAGTGTAGATATAAGTGGAAGACTAAGATATGTCAAGAGCAAAGTGCTAAGATACTGTAATGTCTTGGGATTTTTTGTTTACCCACCCATTTCATGTGTTTGGAGTCTGAAAAAATGTTTATAGGTTTCTTTATTTAAAAAATTGGGGGTGACAGGGAACAGTGTGAGCAGTTCTGTTGCAACTCTGTAGATGTTGAACAGAAACTTGTGAGAGAATAAAGACTAATATAGATCTGGAAGGACCATTTCTTCTCAGCTTCTTGTTTGCCTCACAATTTGGTGGCAGTATGCTGCACTTTCCCAAAGGGCATCACAGACCAGGGTCAGCTCTCTCACAAGCTGTGCTATAACATTGGCAGAGCAGATCGCATTAAAATGAGTATTTGTGGACAGCTGCTCTTGGTCTTGCAAAAGCAGGAGACATCTGTGTTTTGGCTGTTTGGCAAAAGAAGATTCCAATATTTTCAAACAAATATGCATACCCCAAACATTCAGCCTAAGAATGTTGAAAGGAGGTTTCTGTATTAGACTTGAAAGGGATGACTGCCCCAACCTTGCCCATTTTCCTGACTGTGTAACAAGGCCATTTTTGTAGAGAGGTTACATGCTCTCCTGCTCACTCCAGCTGATGCAGTAAAGAGAATTAAGAAACCTCCTGTGGACAAAACCCAGTCTCCAATGAAAGTATGTATTTTAAAAACACTAGTCAATTATTAGCCAAGCTGCTGGAGCATTGGTACTGTCTATGAAGTAACCTTTGGCTGATGGACCTGTCCCCTTTGACACTGAAGCCTGAAGACACCTCTTGTGGCAGCCAATCCCCTGAGCACTGCCGTTGGAGTCACGGGCAGTTTGCTCACAGGAAAATTACTCTGCAAATTCTAAGATCTCAGGCAAAAGTTTCATACCTGGTGGACCATGGAGCTTCTTGTGAATGTAAGAAAATGGATAGAAGAAAACAAAACTGCCTTTTTGCCACCTGTTTGCAATAAGCTTATGTAAGTAAATGATGATTTTTTTTGTTTTACTAATTCATTAGATATATTAATATGCCTGACTGTTACAGGAAGCTACAATAATGCATACATGATAAAGATTAATAAGGAACCATTGTTCCTCTCAGGGTGCAGCCAGAGTGCTGTACCAAAGAACAGAAATTGAGTGAAATCTGTTTTGCAATAACTTAGCAGAAGCTGCAAAGATCAACATGAATACAAGATACATGCCTCAACTCAGTCTCTCGTAGGCAGTGAGACTGAGTTTAGAGAATTTGTGTCAGGCTCTGTGACAACAAACTCCTAGAAATCAGAGGAAATGGCATCACATCCACATACAAAACCAAATCACAACCTGAAGTAGCTAAAGCTGCTGGGAATCATTCCAACATCCCAGAAGAGCCAAAGCTGAGGAGCAATCAAAACCAGAAGGATATGTCACTGAAAAACAAGGAAAAATGAAGGGCAGGGGCACCAGAGAAGCAGGTTTCCAGGACATTTCCAGAGGCAGGAAGGTAGGGAGGCTAAAGAGGCAGTTTACACTCATTTACAGTATTCTGAATGAGACAGCTAATACCAGGAAAAAAAGCGTGGGCATTATGCAGTTGTATGTACACCATGCATATTCTCTGTGTCAAAGCTTGTGAACAAATTCCAGAGTAAATTATCCAAAGTGTAGCACCTTCTAGTCAACATTAACAAGGATTTCTGTTGTCAGTGAAGCTGAGGACAAAATATTTTGTCTAAAACTCTGCATGCAGAAAACTTTCATTAGAAAGTATTCTCTCTATGGAGTGATACATACCCAGGCTTTATAAAGAAATTAAAAGACATTTTTTTAATTTAAATTTTAAAAAGCTCTTAGCAATTTTAATCATTAAAAAAACCCAAAAAATATGCCTCTTCCCTACCCTTAAGTGCTATCTCTAATGAAAAGCTGAATGGGCAGTAATGTATTACAGCAGTGATATTCATTTCCATTCCCAGGTGCAAGGGTTACTTTTCAAAGCATTGGTTACAAGAAAAAGAAAAGGTAAAGAGTACATCCCTACTATCATGTCTGTGTTGAAACTACAGCTGTATGTAGAACTGAAAAATTCTGAAACTTGAATCACTATAAGTGTTTCCATTTCTTTCATTTTCAAAATGAATTTAGGAAGCATTTTTTTAAAGCGTATTCATTTCTGAAGCTCACCAATGATAACTGGAAAATTTTAGTGTTTTACATATATGGAATATTCATGTGTTTCTTTCCTCATCAGTAGGATGAACCTTTTTTGTTATTAATGCACTGTTGTGTACTGCTTGCCAGTAGTTCTGTGTAAACATTGAGTAAATCTGAAATGTGACATCTATCAGAGATCTTCCCCATAAACATTTGAAAAAGCTACAGTGAAACAAGAAATATTTTTTGTGATAAAAAATTCCATCGTTTAAAAAAAAATCCATTTTTCCAACATGGCTTTAGCCTATGTAGAAGGAGAGTAAAACCACCTACTGCATGCATTCTGAGTCTCCCACTATGTGCTCCTGGTGCCACCAAAATGCTTTCAGGATTTTCCCAGAAGTTTTAGGTGATTTTCCAAGAGGCAACTGATAGATTTTCAACATTTTTTCAAAGGCTTGATCTTTTATGTGCTGAGTAGAGATGTATAAGGCAGTCTTCTCACTGTGTCCTACTGCCTCTTTGGAACACAACCACCTCAAAATACTTAAGTAACTGAAAGCCTTTGTTTCAAGGGAGAATTAACAGTTAAAAACTAGGTGTCATAGCAAATCAGTAGGGCTTTGGGGATCTAAAGTTATTACAGCTTTCAGGCTTTTATAACATTGTGTTCCATACGTTTGAGAGGATCAAAATTTTTAAATACCTATTTGGGATTTAAACACAAAACCTCAATTCCTAAATTACCACCCTTTCAGAGTTTTACCAAAGTCAAAAAAATGATACATGTAATTAAATTGCAGCTCTGACATTGTATTTTAATGACACTATCTTGCAAGTTTAAGTGCTTTTTAACCTCAACAATGAGCAATTAGTTCAAAAGTCAAACCCCTTGACATAGCTGTTTTTTACAGGTACTTCTAAAGCTCTTCTTCTGAGCTCAGAATATGATGCTTACCAAAAGGACAACTAAGCATGGTCATGGACCATCTGATTCTTTGTAGTCTTATGTTTTTAAAGGGTTACCTGCTGGCACTATTTTCTTTATGTGGATAAGAAGAGAAATATAAAAATATAGAAAGCTTAATAGTCCATTGGTTAACTCCTCATTCTAACAATAGTACAGTCAAGTAATTTTCTCATCCCTGAAACCTTTACAATACTCTAACTGCATTTTGTCAGTCTTAACTGAAACTGCTTTTCTTCATTACAATATTTCTATTTAACTTAATGCAACTCTATTAACCAGATAACTTTATTTAGCGAGATGGACAAACTTACCTATTGCAGTTCCTGCTCATATTTCATAGCTGGAATCTTTTGATGGTGTCAGTATTTATTTGTTAATGATTGAATGATTAACCCATTGCCTCTTTATTATATAAAGCCCAGGTAAATCTATGGGATACCAGTATTAATTGTAGATTTGCCAGATGAAGAAGTTAAGCAGTAATTGTTTTAAGGCAGTATTTTCACTTTTACTTAGTGAACTAATAACAAAACTGAATATTTATATAAAAAAATTAACCCATCTTAACAGTAGACTACAAGATACACACAGATTGTCTTTCTCTTATTTTATTCTTCAGGGTTGATTTTCATTTATTTCATTAATTATTAGCTGTATTGCTACTCTTTGGGTCACCCTGCCCTTCTTTTGTAGAAGTGTTCATTAATGCAGAACCATTGCAGTGTGCTGTTGAAAATTAATATTAAATCTACATGGTACAAACAACTTGGATTTCAGTTCCTTATTTTATGATACAGATAGGAAGCCCAGTGCTGTAAAATATACAGCTTCCTATGGAGAAAACGGTTACTTCTAAACATCTAGTTTTATTTGACCAACTAATCTGTCAGTCTTACTTGTTATGTCTGCTTTGCTAGTCCCCACTGTGTTGGTCGTTATCATTTAAATACTCTTCAAAGAAAAAGTAATAATGATAGCAGATTGAATATGTATGTGCAACCACTCAGAACAGCCTCTCTCAATTAAGGCTTCCAAGGTGCTGACACAGGGACACAGTTGTTGTTCCCAGTGTTTCAGGGGATCATGGTCCTGCTGGTTCCATATTACTGCCCAGAACCTCCTCATTGCAAAGCAGAGGTTAACACACCTCAGCTCACTTGTCAAACAGCTTAAGAACAAATTTTGATTCACAGCTAACAGGCCTGATTTTGAGTTTGGTTTTTTTTTTGTTTTTTGTTTTTTTTTTTTAACAAAGGAAAACCTGCTACCTTACCTTTTTATTAGTGTAAGTGGACTGATAGGTATTTGGGGTGAAAGCTATTCCTTGTGATAGCTGAGAGAAATGCTCATTGGGGCTCTTAAGCAGCGTAGAGTTAAGAAATGGCCTGGAATCTCCTTTTCTGAAATAACCACAACCAGAATGAAAACATTATAATGTTGTTCCAGCTTAGCAAAACCAGTATAAGCAGAACAGAAATTAGCTGGCAATTCCTACCATCACTATCTCTGATAATTCTACCTATGTGGTGGAAAAAAGTCTTTACCTTTATTAACTTTTAAAAGTTTTACCTTTACATAATCAGCTCAGGTTGAAAAGCCATTTTCCTAGTTCCTGTCTCTTAGGTAACATTCTTTATCTTTACAGTTCAAAGCTCTTTCCACAGCTGGCAGCTATTGTTGTCCTCTTTTTATAGCTGGAGGCATTGAAACACAGGGAGGGAGGTAGTTGGCCTCAGGTCACCCAATAGGACAGTGCCAGAGCAGAGAGATGCGTCCAAGGTCTTATGAGTTCTTGTACTGGATGTTGCTTTTCACTCAACATGGTTTCATTGGCTCACCGTCCCCACAGAATTAGAAAAAATAAGTGAAAAAAAGAACATCGTGAATAGAGGTAGCTTTAAAATGTCACTTTCTTTTCTAGGCATCGTTATCAATTAAATGTGATGTTTGTTGGAGGGCCAAATGAAAGGAAGGATTATCATATTGAAGAAGGAGAAGAGGTAACCTATAGGTTGTTTATATTATTCTAATTTAATTGATCTATAATGATTAAATGCAGCTACTTTTGAAACTACAGCTACAGATTACCAATGCCAGGCTCAGTGGTGTTGTATTTATTAGATCTATTCATAGGCTTAAACAGAATCATTCACCAGAACCATACACCATCTGTGCACTTTTTTTGAAACAAGCACATGAGATCAGATCTGTTTTGCTGTAATTCATTTCCAACAGGAAAGTAGAGAAAGTGTTCTGACACATCAAAGTGTCTCATTTCAACATTCTGGAACAAACCTTTTGGAAGGTAATCATACTTTTAAAACGATATTTTGTTACAGAAGATTGATATATATTTCAAAAATAACTTTGATATTCAAAAATCAAAAATATTTTAATTCACTAAAAATTACACTTTTTTGTGGACTTTCTGAAAATCATCATCTTTTCAGCTTTCATTTGGGTTTGGAAATTTAAAGAATAGAGTCTTTAAATATTTTTCAAATCATTCCTCTGTGCTCAAAGCCATTCCACTGCTCTGGGTTGTGAGTAGCCATTGTGCCAAATGCAGCATATAGGAAGAAAGAGTAGAAAGCTAACAAAATTGTAACCATTTACACCTACTTTGTTTACTGCCTTTTTCTTGGATTTGCCTGCTTGGCCTTAGGACTCTGAGGCCACAATTGGCTCTGAAAGAACACTAAGGGAAAGTGGTTGCTAGAGGCCTGGGAGTAAGGGTGTCTGGATGGGAGACAATTTGCCTTGCTTCCCAGCAGTATAATTTAACTTCATGTAATTCCAATAACATTTGGCAACCTAATTTTAAGTACTTTTGGAAACCCAAGCCTAAGCATCTACATAGTTCAAGGCAGAAGTGGGTCAAGGTTCAATGAATTGTTTCAAAGAGAAAGAAAAATTCATTTACTTACCATTAAATCATTTCCCCCCAACCCCACCCCAGCATTTTACAAGAGCCTTCATTGATTTCCTGTTGTAACAGTGCCATGCCAGGTGTGTCTAGTCCTTACAAATGCATAGCTCTAAAAGAGCAGATGCTGACTTATTCCCTGTGTGATTCCCTCCTGTGTTGGATTGTCCCAGCCCACCTGTGGCTGTGGGCACAGGCACATTCCATTGTGTCCCTTCTTATGGGCTGTGCAGGGAGAGCTCTGGCAGCACCCGGGACCAGCCCATCAGGCTGGTTGGGTTTCCTTAAAAGGAAAGTTAGGCTTATTTAATTTAATTTTTTTTTAATGTTGCAAGGTGTTCCTGTATTTGTAAATAACTTGGCCTACTCTTTAATAAACTCTTCATGCGACTTCTCAAAAATATAAAAACTTAGCCATATCTATAAAGGCATAATTTTTAATTTATTGTTGCATACTGATGTGTTGTTGCTAATTCAACTGGAAACAAGATTTTTTAGGTATCAATATATGCTCATTTACATAGTACACTTCCCACAATTACTCAGCAACAAATAATGTAAACACAACATTCCTATCACACAGGCAAATTAGCAATGCACACATCAGAAGCAATATCAGTACGTAGCAGTTTAACATATGGGCCAGTTTTGTTCAGTTTTATGGAGGTACATTATAGTTATTCATTGCATTTTACTATAGCTTTTTATGAGACATATTTGCACCTTCCTGTGATCTAACTTAGAATCATGTTTCTTATTAGAGAACTTGAGGTAGAGAGTATCCTAGCAAAAGGGCATATTCCTAAATTAGACTTGGGATTAAAAAACACCTTTCAAAACCATGTTCAGCTCATTATTTTGTCAGAAAAAGGGTAATTTATAGTTCTGGGTGATAATTTGAAGACAGACTATATAGACGTGCTGTCAGCAAGCCAAATCACGAATGCGAAAAATCCTTCAGGCAAATTTAGCTGATGCTGTTCTACTCTGAGTGTTCTGATAGCAAAGAAGGGTTGGTATGGAGAGAAAGTTAAATTTGGGATTGTTCATGTCTGTCCACTCGCTATCTTGTGCCTGTTATCACACAGTTTATGGCGTGTCCCGGGGCACGACTTGTGCTCAAAAGCCTGCAGTTCACAACAGCAAAGGGTTGGCACACAGAGATAAGGGCTGAGGAGCATCCTCCTGCTCCCGAGCTGCCCTCTACTGGTGCCATTAATGTGCAGGTGTAGCAGGAAGATTAGTTCTGACTGGCTAATTAGGAGAAAAAAACCCGTAGCCTGATTTGGACTCTTTTCAAAGCCTTTTAGAACTGTCTCCTGAACAGCCATTTAGGCTAAAATGACAGCTAGTCTAGCACAACTTTTTTCCTCCTTTCAACAAGCAGGCATTTCCTAAATAAGTAACTCTTATATTTTGTTCCTTATTAGTTTTCTCTGTACTGTTGCACTGCCTTCTCAAATTTCTGTGCACTACTTCTTTGCCACCTTTCTGCACAGAAAGTGTCTCATACCTGAGACATTGTTTTCCATCGGACAGGTTTTATCAAGCTGCACGTTACTAGAGATAAACCATTCACAGTCCTTGGCTGGACTTTACCACCAGGTTATATTCGTTCTTTTTCTTATTTGTAAAGTTCCCTTTTGTTCCCTTCCCCATCAGAACAGAGACAGCAAACATCTACTCAGACATTCTCTGCCTCTATATCAGACTAATTCAAAATGAAACTGAATTGCTTTGGGAAATGCATCTTCTGCTGGAACATGGCAAAAAAGTGCTGTGAGAATGCACCTATATAACTAATACTGACAGAACTTTCTAGAAAATGTTTGTGCTACATAGTGAATTCTGTGGGGGTTTCATATGAATCATTATTCCAATGTGCCTCATCTGTCAAGAGAGTTTTGGGTTCCATGGAGTAGTGACTATGATTCTTGTGTCATCAACTTGATGAGGCCACTGAAGGTTTCTGTGGCAGCCCTGACATGATCACAGAATCGCAGAACCACTAAGCTTGGAAAACACATCTAAGATCAACAAGTCCAACCTTTGACTGAACACCACCTTGTCATCTAGGCCGTGGCACTGAGTACCATGTCCAGTTGTTTCTGAACACCTCCAGGAATGGCGACTCCACCACCTCCCTGGACAACCATCTCAATGCTTGACAACCCTTTCCATGAAGAAGTTCTTCTGCCGTCCAATCCAAGCCTCCCTTAGTGCAGCTTGAGGGTCTGTCCTCTTGTGTTCAACCCCTCACAGCTATGGGGTAGCAGGTACCAGGGAACAGTCCTCAACATATCTTTGTCTTGAATTTTTCATCATAACATAGCATTTGTGACAAGAAGAGTTTCAGTGTTACCATAGCCTACAGGTTTCATGGTGTATTTACTGCATTTTTACTTACTTGTAAAGCCTGAGGGTAGGAAAAAAAA